>QXVZ01016334.1:0-30875 GCA_008931825.1 Phallusia fumigata | reverse complement strand
ATGTGATATAATAAGCCACCTGTGAAAGCTCGGTCTTTCCTCACACAGGGGTGATTTGGGGGAAAATGCTAGTTCCAATCGTAAAATGCAGTCTTTGATAAAAACATTGTTTGTACATTTTCGCATTGATTCCTTTTTTTTTGTAACATAACCTTTTTTTGTTGTTTGAAACAACGATGTCAATAAAATATCGACTATTGGTAATATATCAATCTACACTTAACGAATACATGCAGCCCATTTGGCCTCCACCACATACGTCAGATTTAAGTATAAGCTGGCGTGTACGCCTAATTTTATTAGGTTATATTAGTGACAATGGTACTAAACCTATTGTGTATTATACCCAACATTAAGATGTCACATTGTTTTCTGTCCCGCATGCTGTGAGGTGCAAGTGCACTTGTATAAATAATAACGGAAGGAAAATTGGTGTTCATTTTCTGATTGACAATAAATGGGTTGCAGCTTTTCAACGTAACATATCTAAGTTTGTGTCAACGCTCTTCGTCATTGTTGTTTTGCTGGTCCCTATAATTTATTTTATTTTGTTAGCCCAAAGCTTAGGTTTGCCCGCCACTGGAGTTTGTGCAACTAAAACGGTTTTATCCGGCAGTACAACAGATACTGGGTTACCTGAAACAAAACACAAACACANCAAATTTACATTTTCGCATTGTTCATTACAATGCCCGTTTGTTTAATGTTTATTCGACCACAAACGAAATCAACTAAACCTGCATTTAACAGCAAAATCAAACAATAAGCCTGTTTACATGCACAAATTTACCCGGGTAAATTTACAAAATTTACCATAATTACTGACTTCACTTTTCGGTCAAATTTGTGCATTGCATGTGAACAGGCCTAATGTATGTGATATAATAAGCCACCTGTGAAAGCTTGGTCTTTCCTCACACAGGGGTGATTTGGGGGAAAATGCTAGTTCCAAACGTAAAATGCAGTCTTTGATAAAAAAACATTGTTTGTACATTTTCGCATTGATTCCCTTTTTTTGTAACACAACCTTTTTTTGTTGTTTGAAACAACGACGTCAATAAAATATCGACTATTGGTAATATATCAATCTACACTTAACGAATACATGCAGCCCATTTGGCCTCTTAGTCCACCACGTACGTCAGATTTAAGTGTAAGCTGGCGTGCACGCCTAATTTTATTAGGTTATATTAGTGACAATGGTACTAAACCTATTGGGTATTATACCCAACATTAAGATGTCACATTGTTTTCTGTCCCGCATGCTGTGAGTTGCAAGTGCACTTGTATAAATAATAACGGAAGGAAAATTGATGTTCATTTTCTGATTGACAATAAATGGGTTGCAGCTTTTCAACGTAACTTATCTAAGTTTGTGTCAACGCTCTTCGTCATTGTTGTTTTGCTGGTCCCTATAATTTATTTTATTTTGTTAGCCCAAAGCTTAGGTTTGCCCGCCACTGGAGTTTGTGCAACTAAAACGGTTTTATCCGGCAGTAGAACAGATACTGGGTTACCTGAAACAAAACACAAACACAATTCAAGTGAGATTATTGTGCACATCTTGAAATCACCCATTTTTGTTTGGCGCAATGTTTGTTCCATACCTTTGGTTTGGTTACGTTTAGTACCAAATTTTGGTAAACCAGACACTATGCTGCTCTCAATGTGCAGAACTAGCCAAATGGATTAAATTTTTGTGAATTAAAATTTGGTCTCAACCGGAATTGGCAACAAGGTCAAAAAGGGGTTAAATACAAATTTTATGCGACACCGATTATCCTGCGCAAAACCACAGAGGAAATATGCAGTTTAATCTGACGGGGTTGGGCCAGGACTTGTTCCGTTTGATCGTTATGCAGTTTTATTCGTTTTCGCCATTAATGCCTGCTGTCTACCATACCGCGATAGGAAACATTGCTACTGTGGATTTTTATCTAATTTCACATACATAATGTTTAAAATGCGCGAAGGAGGAAAAAACGACGTCGGTGTGAGAAATAATACGAAATGTGGCGAAAGTACAAGGCAAATGTATAAGTGGGGATAACTTAAATGGTGAGCGAACACCTGGTTAGATTTCACAACGAACAAAGCACGACTGTTAATGAAGAGGAACACAGTCTCATTAAAATATACTGCATGCTTTTTCGTGGCACAAATGGGACGATAATAAGACAAGAAATCAGATACATAATTACTTGGACGTCAAACGAAACGAAACCGCGATACAAAGTTGTATTTTAAATGTTTTGTGATTTGATTATGTAGAAATTGTTAAATAGCTTTGACTATTGTAGGTACAGGCACAACAAATTGTACGAGATAAAACAGCTCAGCACGAAGCTTTACTCCATGCCTAAAAGTCTCTCGCTGCTCGGCGCCCTAAAGTATTTAGTCACTAAGTTGCACACAGCTTGCTTGAAACAAGAGAAGAGTAAAAAAATAGAAATGACAACAAACAAGAAAAATAAACGCAAGTTTTCTGCACGGCCGGAAACAGGTCAAACTCTGGGTCACAAAAACAACTGGGTGCCATACAAACATTAATGACAAACGTAATGGTGATTTGTTGCCAAGTTTTACGCTGACGGGAACGCGGATAGCTTACAGAGATTTCAATGGCAGAATGCACTTGAACGGATGTAGCAATTTTTAACAGCTAAAACGCAGTCTTGCTTGGCAATCTATTGTAGAAGCGCAGAAGAATGATCCCGCGAGGTGCTTCATATCGGCCCACCGACGGAAACCGCACACGTCGCACACCCAGCAACAACTTGCGTTAGAAAAAAGACGGAGTTGCGATGAGGAGCGCGCTTGGGTCTTGGCGATATTTTGCACGAAACACATGATAGAGGTGTCACTTACATTCAATATGGGGTACGATTCTCGACGTGTGGTTACAATATACGACCGTTTTAAAACAACCTGCATAGCGCACGGACCGACTTTGGCCATCCACCACATAAGGGGATAGTAATAGCATTTTAATTCGATATGCATCAGTAGGAGGCGGCTAACCAAACAAATGGCTACTCTTGCTTGAATGTAATTCGTGGGTGCGGCTATGGCGCGGGAAGTCCGCCTTGATCACGAGCTGGCGTATTTATAGATGCATCGGGAACCGATTAAAAGCACAGAAATTGCTTTCAACTTGGTGGTCGGGTCAGCAGGTGTTGCTGCGTCTCTGCCAGCAGCAAGTTTTGTGAGATGTCGCTTCGACAAGCCTTAACCACTTCATTAGGCCCTTTTTCGTGCCGCAAACCAAGGGACTACAGACCGCCGAGTCGCTTAATAACGTCACGAAGGTCTGTTTTCCTGAGTGCCCAAACAGTGTGGCAGCGTGCGCAGTGTTTGTTCACGCGTGTGCGCCACCACCGTCATCATCGTTCGAAGTGAGCAATTCCGGGTAGCGGCGCAAGACTGGAAAACCTGTGTGCGCATGGCGCCACGAGTGTCTAAATGCGGGCGGAGTCGCGCTTGTTTACGTGAGTTCAGCCTTTTTGAAAGTAGCGTCGCTTGGGTTAATTATTACCCCAGCCGCGAGGTCCCGACAAACAGCGCGACTGTGCGATCAATACGTTGTAAAGCCGGCGCAAAAAAAATGGCAGGCAATGGCGAGCACGTTCCGCTTGCCACCAATGGGGCTCTATATTTAGCCGCGGCGACACCGTTCAAAACCTGGTCCAGGCGCGGCGTTTTGGAACGACATGCTTCCAAAAGCCGAACGCAGCCGACTTGAAACTTGTTGTAACAAATCCGCGTGAGACAGTGAGGCTGCGCACTGGCGCGCCGGCATCCGTATGACGTCACAATGGAGGAGTCGGTACTGTCCCGGTTAGCGAACCCGTGACGTGTTGCGTTGTAGTCACTTCAACAGACGTATTTTTCGTTTATACTGAGGCACGCTGTATGCAAATATCAAATTCGCTATTTTGATACAAAGTTCGACCTGTTGACATACCCGGATTTCAAGCTATGTGTTTAACCGCCATCCGAATAACTTTTTGGCGAATAAATGAGACAACAAGTTGGGAAAGGAAACTTGGCGTGGCGACGAGAAAAGAAATTGCAGCAAACACGCAATCATCAGCATAATTTTTTGGTTAAATGCAATAAGATATACCAACCATACCGAAACCGGTACGTGTTGAAGTTAAGGAAGTAAAGTGCAGCCCACTCCAGTAAGCGATGGACCGCTTTCCACAATCTAAACTGTTGTGATTTACCATTACTTGAGGAACTGAAGTCTGATACGATAAAAGTGGAGTCGTCTGTCGGGGTTTTGCCGTCAAAGTGAATAGACACGGGGTCTAATCGCGATTTGGTCAACAGCGTGGCTGAACACACACAGTGACGGACGAATCTCAAGGCGCCGCTCGACCCGTACAGGGCGGCAGACTTAAGTCTCTGCGGCCGGATTCGGGGTTCCACGAGGGGTTACAACAGCACGCAGCACCCATTCGATTCGTTAGGCTTGTCGGGACTAGGTGGATCTGAATATTGGAATTCCCTGCGACGAGAATAAACGCATTTGAATGATATGCGAAAAAACAATAACGAAGAGTTAAATATAAACCCGATATATGTTTATGAATGAAGTGGAACCGTTATCTCGACTCCTGGGAAAGTTTGCCACGAAATGCTGCAAGTACGAAATTACATTTGGAACTAAGCTTCTTTTAGTTGTTGAAGTTCTATTCAAACTATAGTTTAACTTACAAAACATCTGAAATATATAAACAACAACAGCACCGTCGCAATCCAAAATGAACGGCAAGTAAAATGTATTTTTAAAAAGCATCTCGTTTGACAAGGT
The DNA here is from genome assembly GCA_008931825.1 of Phallusia fumigata. Lineage (NCBI taxonomy): Eukaryota > Metazoa > Chordata > Ascidiacea > Phlebobranchia > Ascidiidae > Phallusia > Phallusia fumigata. The sequence goes on along the minus strand of QXVZ01016334.1, from coordinate 26,056 downwards.
AAATAACGTCACTATCAACTTCCAACCAGCCCTAAATTCGGTTCCCCAAACGCCCCGGGGTTATAAACCCAACCGGAAGGTGCAGACTTCGGTGGGGGTGACAAGACATATTGCTGTTAAGGGCTACAAGAGTCAACATCAATGGGCTGGGGATTCCAGATGATGCAAGCTACTGAACAAATCACTACCTTATGCTCCGCACGAGGTCATAAAAGGCTTGATCGACGTTGACTTTTAATTTGGCACTCGTCTCAATGTAAGGAACACCAAACTCTTTGGCCATCGCTTTCGCTTCGCTCTGCGTAACCTGGCAACGTCATCAATAAAACAACGTTTTATTGGGCTTAGGGTATTTAAATTTGGTCTGGTAAATGACACTGAAGAAAAACTCACGTGCATTTATCAAGTAAATACCACACGCATGTTGTTAAAATAGAGGTAAAAATACATTTTGAAATGTCAATACAAACAACAGGTGGTGATATCAAGTGCATATAGTTTTAAACAGACAAAAATAAGTTTTCAGCAATCTAGGCTATGTAAGATTTATTACTTACGCATCTTGGTGGGGTATCAAGGTCGCATTTGTTTCCCACAAGAATCATGGGAAATTCGTCCCTGTCTTTCACCCTTAATATTTGTCTATGGAAGTTGTGGATTTCGTTGAAACTACATGAGAAAAAGCACGGTCAGTAAGCTGAAACGTGTCTAGTAGAACGCTGTGGGTAAATTTGCCCAGTTTCAAATGTTCAGACATATCAAGATGATTCAAGAAGTGAAATCATTTAAACGCCACAGTAGGTCAACAGTGCATTGATGATTTGTCAGTGATGTCGACATCACGAGTCTTGATGACATTGTACGTATTCTCATGAACCCACTGGATATTCTTAGATTTCTAACTTGGCAAGCTACTGCACAAAGTTCAGGCAAACTTGCAGTTGGATAAGAAATATATTGCCCTAAACCACGAATGGAATTCAGTTGACGAATTTATACAAACAAACAACACGAAGAGAATCTATGAATAGCGCAAGCGATCGCGCGCCTGGTGCCAACAAAAATCGGCGACAGACACGGAATAAACACGACCTTTGCTCGTGTTAAACGCGAGAGAAAGTCTCCCGCCTATCTAACTTAACGATTAAGTTCCATAACGGTGTTTGGTGTCCTGTGCCAGCATGTCACCTGTCAGCGGACACACACACGCGTCAGAAGCGAGTGGCTTACGAAACGATACTTGTGATGCACACTTATTGCGTGTAGGTTGTTAAGGCATGGTGCAACGCAGTAACTGCTGAAATAGCCGGAACTCATGTGACGTCCAAAGCGTAGAGGGCGATTTTGAATGGACGCGGGTTTGATACATTGGGGACCTAGTAGTCACTCTCTATGAAACTTACTGAGTTAGAATATCTTAAAGCACCAAGCACTGAACCGGATTTAGAAATTCTGTCAGTGCACAAACATCAAAGTAAATCGCCTCGGCCGAACCATAGTAGCCCCAATAGTAACGGAAAATCGACTATTATAATCGACACTCGGGTTTCCGCAATTTGTGTCACCACTACAGGTCAGTCAAACCCCGTTCTACGTTGTTCCCATGACCTGTATAGTGTGGGCATGAGTGCCAGTTAAATCTGGAGATTTGGGTATGACGTCAGTCGTTACATTTTGTTGGCGGAGCAACTCACCTTAGTTTATCGGCGACCGAAAACACTAACAGGAAACCTTCGCCGGATCGCATATATTGCTCGCGCATTGCACTGAACTCCTCTTGACCGGCGGTGTCCAAAACTGCATAAAGATCAACGTGGTGAAAGTACGTAAAACACTTCCTGATGATAACCAGTAAAGTACAGTGGGTCGTCGCAAAATTGAATCGTTTGTAATGTGTTTGAATATGGGTTTTTAAGCCTGAGAAAACGTGTTGGCGCAAGGGGCCTATTTGCGCGTCGGTGCTAAAACAGAGATGTCCCTAAACTCATAAGGCAATTAGGGGATTTGTGAATTAGCACGTTGATTTGTCTACCAAGAAAAACGTTCAAACAGTTAATTTACATCCAACTGTCAATAGGATGTCTGGAAACGTTTAGTGGTAACTGGTAAGGGGTACAAACAAAACCAAACCAAGTAGGGTAAAAACATGCAATAAAATTTGGTTGTGTGCAAATGGAGTAGAAGCAAGAAATGTTGCACCAACCTGATTCATTAGGGATATTTTTACATCAATGACAAAACATGAAATCACACTCCACACAAACGTCTTGCCAACGCAAAAGTGATTCAATTTGAATATAGTCGGCAAAATCTCTCAAGTAGCAAGAAGTATATAATATGGCATGATTAATACTTTATTGCAACAGGTTGCAATAAGTTATTATTCATCAGTTCACAAAACACTGGGATTCGGATCTGTTGAGACTGGCATTGAATAGAGTAGGCATAGAAGTCTGCGGCCACAATATATCTTACTTCCTGACTACCAAGAGGAAGTTGCCATGAAGTGCAGTCATTTGAATGTATGTTGTTAAAACTTAGAAGTTTGTAACTGGCTGTTGTTTTGAGAAGCAGCATCATTTATAAATTGATTTTATAAAGGCATAACTGACTAACTAACCATATTATAAAGCAAACAAACGATAGAGAGTACCCATCTAATATGTTTCTAAACACTGTGTGCTATAAAATGAAAGTCACATGAAGTTAACAGTCTGCAACATTTCCTTATGAAACATGTTTTGCCAGTGAATCAGCATTACAATATTACATTCAAATACAATCTGTAATATATCAGGACATGTATTAACACAAGGTCAGACTTACTGTCGAGCTTTCCCACTTTTCCATCAATCACACATTGCTTTCTATATGAGTCCTCTATTGTTGGATCATAATCCGTGACAAAGTATGACTGCAATCATAGAGAAAAATAAAATCATACATTATGGGCCCATAGCAAGGTATAACTGATGTTTCCAAACCTGGATAAACTGAATTGTCAAAGCACTTTTCCCAACACCACCTCCCCCAACAACTACTAATTTGTATGAGGTTTGCTCTGCTGGAGGTGCAGCCATACTGAAAACACGTTTTACCTGAAACGTTAACACAAAAATGTTCGATCAACCAAAATACACTGCTTGCTTTACATAAGTCTTACTAACCGTATTTACAGTGTCTGCCTACTTTTACTTCCTCCTGCTAAAACTTATGTGGTAAGACTTGATTGAATGCAGTTGTGTAGTTCCAGCAGCAGATAAAGCTGACTCAATACAGTGACACTGTTCTCTTTTTTCTTGAACACTTTGCTTCCTGTTTCGTCACTGCTGATGTATAAGCATCAAGCGAATGCAGGTGTATATAAAGCTGCTGCCATGACGAATAAAGGGCGTTTGTAAAAGGCCTTCAACTGCTTCAAAGGGAAGCGATAGAGTCCAAATTAAAAACACTACTATCCACTTGATAGCTGCACAAACAGAGGCTGAGAGCAAATAATAAGTATAATAGCACTATACATCCACCAAACAAAAAGATCAATGGCACAGGTTTGTTTGTCAAAATCCTCAGAAAAAGCTGTGGGCTTCAAGCCTAACAGTCAGTGTGCTGTGTGCACAAACAAAATGCAATGTTGTGGATATTAATAAACATACTTTTTAATAGGTATTTCATGTACAACATTATAGCAGATGGAGGTAAAGTAAAGCTATGTACCATATTAAACATGACACTTGGTTGGTTTTAATGTTAAAAAAAACCAAGGTAAATAAATTCCAAGCCAAACCCAAGGATATTGCATAAATTGAAACTGTTTCAAAATAGATCCTTTAAGGTTTACAAAAACAAAATGTGTGTAAATATCTAAACTAACAACTTGCAACATGTAGGAAGGTGTTTAGACATCAGTAAATCCCATAAACATGAAAAATACAAAGGAAAAAATATCTAAAAAATACGCTAGTTAGTAAAGGACAACGAAAGTACATTGATTTACATATTTACCTAAGTTCCAATGTGATTTGCATTATTGCCTGATACAGTAACATCATTGATATGAATATTCAAAACTGTTTTTACAGCACTAAACAGTGTGCATGGAATTTGGTATTCACATTTTTAATTTGCAAAATATAGAAAAAGAAATGGCTACCTACTGTCTTGAAAAGTCTATTTTCCTGTTAGGCTGTGCAATAATCCTAATATAGTAGATATGTCGTTAATACTCATTTCTAAGTCTAGTTTAAAAAAATGTTTTAAAACACATCCCTATTTGATTCTAACAATGATGACTGAATTTAGTTCACACAGACTTCAACATTCAGTAAAACCCAGTACAAATGGAATCCATTAATTTAGTTACTTCCAATTAGCTTTCATTTGCTTACGACTTCTAAAATATCAGTTTATAGGTTAGGTTTCTGGTTTGTTGTCTGATTGAACTAAAAAGGATCTAAAAAACATAAATTCTGTTTTGTATCAAGATAAAATCGATGTATTATATGCAGATTTGAATAAAAGTAAACAAAACCATGACATAAAAAACAAACATTTGTTGTATAATAATTTGTCTCTACTAGCCTGGTTAAAATCAATACTGCTGTAAGCAAAAATAACTTCCATCATTTCCTTTAAAGATTTTGGGCTCAAGCATTGTAAAAATAGGGTTTTTCCTACCTTCTTTGACAGTTAATACTTAATTATGTGTTTAAGAAGGTACTGGTCGGGTAGAGGTTTGTTAAGGCATATTCACTAAGTTTATGTGCATTTACGAGTGAAAGCAAGTTTACGTGTACTAATCAACATGTTCTTTCGTACTGTTCACCAGTTTTGTCTGTTGTATTTCCGCCTAACAACTCGTGTGGTACTTCCTGCGACTTTTACTTTCATAGCTGCCTGGGGGAAGAGCACTACAGCATTGTAGCAGAGCAGACCCAACACGGCGCCACATATTGGACAAACGTACAAGTCCTTATTTCCTTACACATTTCGCATGACAACGGTCACTGCTGCAAAAGGCGACTGTCACTAGGCGTTAAACGCCCTGGCAAACATATTTCGGTTTTCTGGGAAACACGTTCCAACGATTCTACGTAACACTGAAGGCAGCCAACCGTGAAACAGCAGTGCCAAAGGGCGTAACAACACCAAACTTTGCTACACATCGACTCGTTCAAACACCAACAATTAACTGACAAAACAAAATAGTTAAAATTATGGATAGTAAGTCATGTACAACGGGGTGTTTTTGTGTTATTTTTTAAATATCATTTACCACATAGTTATTCAAGCACAAAATTTTGCCCATTCAAACGTAATTCAAGTGAACGCTGATAGCTTACATCACGAATCTACGCGTTTTTATAATATTGTTTCGCATCACCTACTAAAAGGACAACATTTCAAGCTTTTGCTACGAAAAAATTGGCAATCATCAAAATGCGCGATTACAGTGGTAGTGGCTATAAAATGCTTGTATTAAGCAAAGTGTTTTCGCTCTATTGGAAACCTTCAATACAAGGTGGAAATACGCACAGTAAATCCGTTAGGCAATCGCTTTTGCACTAATGATTCCAGCAATCGGTCCAAGTCACACAGGTACCTGGTGGCCTGGTCTCGGAAAATGCCCAGGTTGGGGGGTTCTAATCTCAATGGAATTGCGTTTTCAGATAGGAAACCGAACCTGCGTTGATCCGTTGCCCAAAATAAATTGAATATTTTTCAAATGTGAAAAAATCAAATAAAATGTGGAACTACAATAAAACAGGTGGCTCGTTGGAGCAAAGCACACTCGGGCATTGTTCTGTTTATCGAGAAAAAATAACACACACAACTGCTCTTTAACGCGTAATTTTTTTAAAACTAAATCTTTCTCTTCTTTTGTGAAAAAGTTTTTTCGTGCATTCGCAATTTGTTTGTAGTATGTCATTGCCTTCAACAGGTAAATATTCAGAAAATACGTAACCCGTAACCAAAATACGGATCAGGATTTAAAAAACGATTACCCTCTAACGCGCTACAACATTTTGAAGCAATACCTCAAAATTTTCATAAAAACCTGGCAAAGGTTTTAACAACCAATTAAAAAATAGATTTCAATAAAAGTCGAGAAGTAAAACAAATACAACTTTTTCAAAATTTTTTTTTGCCATATGGCAGTCACATTTATAATCTGCAAACCTTAAATTTTAAAAGATGCTACATATCAAATCTAAACTGTAAGTTCTAAACCCCAAAAATATTTACTCAACTGTCTCTTTACTTTCTCATCTTGCAAAACACCACAAACCAGAAAATATTGCATGCCCTGTTTGGCATTTATTTGTGAACATGTTTATTGAATGCACATGTTAAAGTGAAACTCCAAGCTGAAATAAAATAATGTGTCCAGTTATTTTGTGACCAAAAATATAAAAAATGTTTTAAAATTGTCAATTGTGCTCAGAGGGATAGAGAAAAGTATGCATCAAGCTTTATCAGCAAGCGCTTTTGGGTGTCATCATTGCACATTTGTCAGATGTAAAACAACTAAACATATCTACTTCCATTCTGTCACTTTTTTAACTATAAAAACCACATACATGTGATGGAGCGAATGGATAAGGACTATTAGTCAAACAATCCGAATCCCATGTCATCATCAGATTCTTCCTCTGATTCCTCTTTCTTTTCTTCTGCTTTTTCTGTGTAAATGTTTAAGAAGCATAAGTCTTTAATCATTGCTAAACACCCACTGTTTGATAATGAGAGAGCAGGATTAGCATGTTAAAAGCTAATGACTTTTTAGGCAATCATTTTTACTTTTATGTAAACCAGTAAAGAGTAAAACACCTAGTTTGTTCGACACAATTTTCAACTGCACACATGGACATACATCCATTCATATGTATCATTTTTAATCAGATTAGCCCTCAGGCAAAACATTCTACACCCATGGGTTTATAACATGTACCTTCTTCTTTGGCGTCTGCTGCACCACCAGCAGCAGCCGGACCGGCTGGGGCGGCACTTCCTACACCTACATTGCAGATCAACTGCTTGATGTCAACTCCCTCCAAGGCCTGAAAAACCACACATAATAGAAGTTAAATCTTTAATTTACATTGAAAGTTGACACAAATTCTGACCTAGTGTCACTAAAAAACTATTCAATTTTACAAATACAATACTTACAAAAGTTGCAGCAAACCCATAGTTATTTTTTCAAAATGATTGTTGGTATGCCTGTTACTACTGTATGTTCTAGGTACGGAAATTCCTCAATTCAAATGAAGTACTTTGCAGCTTATTTTTAGTTTAACATCTATTCAGTGGTCAATTTCTTTGGAAAAGTGCATTGCACACTTTGACCCTTGCAGACTTTATCGGTACTAGGTGACACTTGTCTACAAGTGGGCTTGAGTTTGGTGCTTTTAACTGTTGCAAGTTGTTTTCATTTGGCTTAAACAAGCAGACAGCTAGAAAATATTTGCTGTTACCCTCAAAATCCTTTGGTAAATCACCTACTTCTTTAAGCAGTACTCCATCTGTTAAATGTGTGGTAAGAAAACTAGGGTTGATATTTTTTTATGCTTTGCAATTAAAAAATCATGATTTTACACACCTTGGCAAATAATCCTGGCCAAAAGGAGTCGACCGATACATTTGCTGCTTTAATCAGAGTGCTGATTTTGTCAGCCTGAAGGTGTAGTAAAAAACAAGTTGCAGTCAAAACATTACCAAAAAGTAAGCGGTCTGTTAGGTAAACATTACCAAAAGAACGGTCTGTTAGGTACTTTTTATGAACCAGCTAAACAACATTTTAGCCAGAAACAAATTAACACTTTAAATATGACTGTTGGGCCAAACAACAGCAAATACAGTAGTGAAAAGGCCAAGTGATGTCCTTTGGTTTGTAACATATGCATAACATTAACAGAAAAACCTTAAACAGTCAAATGGCAAGAAACTGTGGATTACTTTTTATTCTCATAAAATCATAACCAGACTTACGGTGATTTCGATCTGATCATCATGTAAAATCAAAGCAGAATAAACACAGGCAAGTTCGGAAGTCATTTTTCTATTGTTTAAAGTTGGATGGGTTCAGAAATTAGTGCACGTCGCCGATATATTTACGGCCTTAGCCCGAAAGAACGATACACTTCAGAACCGATGCAAGCTCAGTTGAAAAGGGATGTCCCGGATGACCGCTTGGCAAAACATGCCTCTGACCATAGAAATATCATTTTCCAAAACTTTAGGGGATCAAAATACATGTTATCAAGGTTTCTTATGCGGTACGGCACGACGCCTGGTCACCTCATTTTAGTTGTTACAAATTTAAGCCCAAGGTTAATTTTCATGCCCAATACCTGCTATTCGACTGTCCATTTACGTCCTGCAGTTGAGAGCCCTCACCGACATTTTGAGACATAAATTATTAGGCACCTTGTTAATTCAGGACTGGTAAGTCGCTTTTCCAGTGTTGAACCGAAAAAGACTGAAACTACCGGCATCGGTGTTAAGAAATAACTACGCTTCTTGTTTTTTCAAAACGAATTAGCTGAGCTTCAGACACAAAAACAACCAACAATCGTTCTTATGAAAGATTGATATTTCGCATGTATGATATTACAAATCATTAAATCGAAAAGTTAAACGAAATTGAAGACTGCAACATAGGTCAACTGAGCAATCTTTACACATTTTTAACGCCTATCGATTTTTTCAAGGGGTTGAAAGAATTTTTTCTGTTCGCAGCGCATATCCTGGAATCCTCACCCAGGTATGCACTTCTGATTGTTTAAATAGAAACCAAGAGAACTAATAATTAAAAGTTTTAAAGATACAGAAATATACCTTCACAAAAAATTGTATTACACGATGCAAACATTATGCGACTTAATTATAGTTGCAGTTGGGCTACGGCTTTTGTTTATACGTTTGTGGAGAATAACATCATTCGAGCGGTTTTTTTCACAAAAAAATGAGTGATATGGAGTTAACTGTAAAAATACACTCTTGGAATTAATATTCGATCGTATATGGATTGCAAAAAGCGAATATCCAATCACATAACAGCATGCGAAGTACGATATCATCACATATGTATGTCAAGCTTGGCGCTGCATCCAAGCAGCAGGTAGCGAAAAAGTATTAGTTTAAGTATTGGTCAACAAATTTGTATTTTTTTGTTCAATGGCCCACAGTTCATAAATCCGTTTTCTGCTTGTCGAAGCCAGCGCTATTAAAATTTCTGACATTGGTTTTAACGATTGCATGATCAAATCAGATTTTTCGGGCGCCATGTTTGCCACATGATTTCCAATCGAGAGACTCTGAGCTAACCGAGCAGCAACAACAAGATCTAAAACATTCTTTTCTTCTTGATATAATGGCAGCACGTCAACGTATCCATGGTATGCATGTTTGGCGACCTCGTGCATATCTAAATGTAACTTTTTGGCCTTTTCCATCATGTAAACCATCAAGGTTGCCACATCTATAATATAGTAACTCATACAGCTGTCGCCGAAGTCAATCACGCCTGTTTCGATGTAAAAAATGTAGCGTAAGGTATAAAGGTTACAACCAACATGGAAGCAATTACATTTCAACAGGTTGGTATTTTTAATTTAACAGTGAGCACAAAATTGCGCATTTTCGGACAAAAAGGTTTAAAATGGGTAAATACAACTTCCAGGTTTACTTTAACAAATAGCCGTTTTTACAGTCAGAAATGTTTGGGAGATAAGGTCAACCAACAACTCTACTGGAGTCACATTTCATAACTGGATGCCCCATCATGTGTGCAAGAAAATTAAAAAAGCTTTCTTGACCATATATATAAAGAAATTAACCAGCGTGAGACAGAAAAAAACAGTTAACAATTTGATGTCGATTCGACGTAGATTTTTGGTTATGTTTGGTCGAAAATACGTTGGAACAGAACGTTATTTTTACGTAAGTGTGTCAACTCCAGACGACGTAGATGCGTCGTTCGAAACTAAGTTGTACAACTACGTTATATACTTGTTTTGAAAACGTAAATACGAACGTTCAAAATTACGTTGTGCAACGACGTCATTTACACGTTCACCCTTAGAGGAAAAATCCCATATCCATCAAAGGAAACCCATAATTTAGCCTTAGAAAGCAGTTTTAGATTCCACCTCGAAAGTTTTTAACTGTCCATTACCTTTAATATTCCAACCATTACTGTTTGGTGAGACAATAAAGTTGGATGCATTACCATCTGCGTGGATAAAGCCTGTGGAAAGACAGGCAAATTGTCAAACTGATAAAATAACTTCGTTTACCTCCCATGCTAAAATGAATCATATACAGACACATGATCCCCGCGATAAGGTTCAATTTTACCTTGTTGAAAATTAGGAAGTCTTGGAACAACCACAGTTGCAAACGCTTCAACTGCATTTTGGCATTCTTCATGGACTTGATTGTTTAATTCTGCAACGTATGGTCTGTAAATATCGACGTTTACCAGATCCCACTCAGACTTTGGACGGCGTAAGTCCGACAGAGCTTCACCCTGCGAAACAAAATCTGCAGCTATTGCTACAATTGTGTATGTGTGGACATCTGCTTATTGTACGACCTTGAAGTGCCGGGCGATGGAAGCAAGTTCCTGACCACATTTAAAAGCCAGATCGTTCATATCTTTTCCGATGCAAAAGATGTCGTTGAGTAAAGAACCCTGCAAAAACGTCTGAAGAACCAAAAACGACCGTTTGGATTTTCCTGGCAAATAATGATGGCAATACGTCAAGAAGCAACATCGCACAGAAAAAAACTGGGAACAATTAACATTTTTACGGGTTTTGTGACCCAGAAACAGAATAAACAAAAATCCAGTTAAGTAGTATTTTAGGTGCATGCTGAGGTAAGACGTTTAGTCAGTGTGAAACAAATGTTTACCTAGTGAACCAAGTGTCGATACAGTGCCATCTTTTGTCGTGAGTAGGGCAGGAACGCGGAACCCTGCGTTAGCTAGCCGCATCATAACATCCAATATCGCTTCTTGTGTTCCTGAAATTATTGGATCAAGAATTCGTGCAACCCTTTCGACCGGCTATATTAAAAACGGTTTACGAATTCAATCGTAAGATTTAAATTTAGATAAGAAGTAATAGTACTTTTAGTACAAATCTATTCAGTTCACAACTTACGTATATCATCATCATCATTCACTTTTATCGCTTTTAACAAATAGGTTTCTTCCATATCCGTCGTCAAGATGTAATTTTCGTCAATGTAGCTCGCAACTTTTTTCACAAACTTAACGTTGTGATTATAATACAAGTTAACGAACGAGCCTACATCGGGTAGCATCTTGCACTGCATATAAAGCTGCAGATATACAGCAGCCAATGACACACAAATTCTTCGTAGTGACAACAAAAGTGTGTGGCATACGCGGCAAAAACAGCTACAAAAACTTTGTTTCTAATTTTATCCGGCGTGCTGTCAACATTTCCGCAATGAGCGCTGGGCGTGGTGCCAGTTGTAAAAACGCTCTAGGCCTAAGGCAAGACTAACAGAAGCAGCACAACAGTGTTGACTGGCAAATAACATGACCAAACCTTTAAAAGTTGGTCCGCTTTGTATTTCGTAAGTTAAAAATATGTCAGATTTTGCATTATTATTTGAGTTATTGACAAAGAAGTTTCCTCCATCAACATTTTAGAATCTTTTGCTGGTACTGCAGCACTAGTGACCTATATGTCCTGTATTTACAAAGCTGTACTGACTTCTGGACTTAAGATAAATTATTGAAACAACGCCGTTGTTCTTATACTAACATTATTATGTAAACAACATTTTACACCAACTCTCAAAAACTTTAATTCATGTAGACCAATGCCACGGCGCGTTACAATTCAATTGCAACTGCGCCGTCGAACCTAAGGCAACTGGTTGTTTTTTCGACCCCTCCATTACAGTTAGTTGATTGCGCAACAGCAATAAAGCAACAACAAACGTTTGCAAAATTGTCTCATTCTTGTCATTTGTTTTGACTTTCACGGAACCGACTGTTTTAACAATTGTGTTGGTTTTTCTTTCGGAATTTTATTGATGTTTCTCGAGATGGTTTTCCAAAGCTTTTTCCATTGCACCATGGCAGCTGCGGCCCAGTAGATTACAACCGAAAATATGTCACACTGCAATATTACTTCCCGTTACAGGCAAACGTGTGAAGTGAAATTTTTCCTCTTTTCGCCCAGAAAGGATGTATTATCAGTTTTGCAGCTGCTGGTAAACATAGTTTAAACAGTCTCTGTCGGGTCGATAACTATTGTATGCCCTTTCGAAGACTCGATCTCTTAATTCTTGCGTTCAAAAATGAAAACAGACTGGAAAAAAGTTTTCCGAGTGTGTAATTATTTGAACCTAATTAATTTTCCACAGTTCCAAAATTTTTTTCCTGCCCAACGAAACCAGCGATGTGAAAACTTCTGAAGATGGTTGCATCGAACTCATGATCATATCATATTTTTCCGGCTCCGCAGAGGCAACGTGATGTTGCAAACAAAGGTTTTGTGCCAACCTTGCAACAACAACGAGATCCAGAACATCTTTTTCGTCCTGGTTTAGTGGCAGCACACTTATATATCCTTGGTACGCGCTTCTAGCAATCTCATGAATATCCAAACCCAGTTTTAGTGCTTTTTCCATCATATAAGCCGTCAGGCTTGCCACCTCTATGGCGTAGTAGCTCATACAGCTATCACCAAAATCGATTACGCCTGGTAAAATAGTTTGGCATTCAACCCATAGGTTTGTTTGCAATTTTTAAAGATTAGCATTCGCCTAATTACCGACAAGTCTCCAGTTTGTTTCATCTTTCGCAACAATAAAGTTGGATGAGTTGGCGTCAGAGTGTATAAAACCTAAAAGCATGTTGTTGCAGATTGAAGCATGTTGAAACTGATTAACTGCAAGACATTAAACTGTCTCTTTAACGCAACTGCAGAGGAATATACTAACAAATACACAGTTTTAAATATTACACCCTTAACTTCGGGTCGTCAATCTGAACGCATTTGTGGACGTTCATATCCTTACTGGCGAAGTCATACATAAGCCACTTACGCGTGTACAGAGTACCTGCTTGAAAAAGGTGAAGTTTTGGCAAAACTACGGTCTCAAAAGATTCAATCGCATTCTGATATCGCTTTTGATCCTGGTCGTTCAGCTTTGCAATGTACGGTTTGCATAGTTCAGTGTTTAAAAGGTTCCACTCAAATGTTGGTCGACGCAATTCCGGCAAGTCTACACCCTGAAACAGTGGCGTTCAAATTTTTATCACAATGGCCCATAACGTACAATGATAAACCGACACCGATTTCTAATAGTACAATCAATTTTGTAGAATAAATATTTTACCACGTTGGCGTACTATGACGCAATGGCTGGGGTTGCCACAACGGGTGGTTAAAATTCAGCAGTGTAACGTAATATGAAGTCAAAACGCCAATATTGACGTTACAAACAATAACATTTCTCTGCCTTTAAACACAGGAAAGATTGCTTTGTAAATGTACAACTACGTAGTGTACTCTTTTTTTAACAAAACCTTCATGTGGTTGTCAATACGAGCAAGAGCTTGTCCGCACTCGAATGCGAGGTCCTTCATTTCTGAGCTGGTACAGGTAATGCTGTTAAGTAGTGATCCATGTAAAAACGTCTGAAGAACCAAAATTCTGTCTTCTGTGCTTCCTATGGCAGAAGTGAAAAAAAGAAACATGTTGGTAATAACAGAAAAAGGAAAGACATGTGTAGAATGTTTTTACCTAAAGAACTAATGGTGAATGAAGCCCCATCTTTTGTAGTAAGGGGCACAGGTACAGAAAATCCTGCTTGTGCAAGTCGCGTCTGAACAGTTAGCACTGTTTCGTTTGTACCTGCATGCATAGTCTCCCATTATCTCAACTAAATAGATAACAAGATCCGTGTTTATACTTTCACATAGACTTATTTGCAAAAACGCCGAAACAGAAAACAATGTTGGTATTAATAAACAATGATTAAAACGTAAAGAGATAGCGCATTAGTTCTTCTAAAGTTCCTGCACTTAGCGTTCGTCAACATTTCGAACCAAAGCCTAGGGAGAACGGCCGTATTTTGTTCTACAACAAAATTATTTAGTTTACACACGAAATAAATCAGCCCCGTTTAACATTTAGAAAGACGCTCCGCAACTTTTTGTTTCAGAAAGTTTCGTTTGCACAAACAAACAGATTTTCTCCGGAGAATACAAACAAGTCACGATAACTCGCAAAAAAGACTACAATTTGGCTTATCGCCCAAAATACATACACACGCTAAGTTGTACCCCCAAAAAATATATCTTATACTCGAACAAATACCACAGGCTATATATTTAGTGAATGTAAGCGAACATTAAGAAATACCGAAACTAAAATTAAGTGAAACATTACGTTCCTACCCTGTTTGTTATCATCGCGTACCGTCTCACAGGTAGAAAAGCACCACAATAGCAAATCACGAAACGTTCAAAATATGACATTAGAAACACAAATAGAGACAAAACAAACTAGTTGGTGTACTTACGAATGTCATCTTCATTTTTTATTTTTTTGGATTTAAACAAGTAGGTTTCGTTGTGTTGATTCAATATGTAGTTTTCATCTAGGTAGCTCTCGACTTTTCGTACAGCGTCAACGTTAATATTGTAATTCAATTTAACAAACGAACAAATAGCAGACAACATGTTACATAAACACTATTGACAACATGACTTCATGCCCAATAGATTAATTAAACAGTGTTGTCCCACTATACACTAATTTCCTGTAGATACAATTTCCGGTAGTATTGGGCCTTTGAACATCCACATGGATATAAAACAATTTCGTTTTGTGTGCGCGTTTTTTTTCAAGTGCACTGCTTTCAATAACCCATTCCATGTATAACGATTACAGAAAAATGCGCCTGTTAACGGATTTGGCTGAAATTCTACTTAAAGTATGTTTGTTTTAAGTTTTAAAAACCGTATTGATTATTTGAGAGCCAAAGGTTTTGGCTTTAACCTGCAACAACCGCTGCAGCACAAAAATTTTATCACTTCTTGCAATCTTATCTTATAATTGACACTTTCTAAAGGCTCGTAAAACCTTATTTTATTTATTTGCTGACACGGTTGCCATTTGCGGTAGTGGCGTCACACAACGTACGGAACAGAGGAATAGTTTTTATCGTTCCGTCCATTTCGTAAGGTGGCATTGCCGGTGTTTAGTCGTTCCCACCAACCCGTATGTTCCGTAAATTAGTGTTACGCCTCAACGAAAGCTGACTATAGTTACTGACTAGTGACTATAAGCATCTGTTTTGCCTGTTTGTGACATTAGTACATCAAGCGCAGAGAAGAAGTTGTTGATGTGCCTGAATGCCTTCTGGCTACCACAACTTACCAAAAAGAGAGGAAGTTGTTGAGCAAAACTGTTGGAACAACCATATTTTCATTTTACTAAAACGAAAATTGTTATGCGTGCCTTATATAGGCTACATTGTAACTAAAGTGCGTTTGTGCCTATCCAGTGTTTGTGGGGCAAACTTGTTAGAAAATATTTCGGCTTTATCTAGCCGGATTTAATTTTGTTCAAGAAGCCATTCTACCTTTTGCATTACTTGGACCTTAAATAGAATCGCATTAGCTGAGTTTGTTTTAAGCAGGACTTAACTTTCCATTTTGAAAAGCTGTAACTATGTTTCAGTTTTGTAAAATCCATGACAAAAAAAACTAAGTGCGGCAAACGCGCTTTTAACAGTGCAACGCCCGTAGGTACAACTATACTACCGTGCTTCAGACTGCTTCTCAAACTGAGCGCCAACCAATATTTACAAGGCGTCACATCGAAAAAACTTTAAGAAACACTGAACTGCTTTATAATTTTCTTGAACAAATAGCAGTATTACTAAAACGTTAATCACGACGGAAAATGGCAGTATTAATGTAACCGCTATCACTCCAACTTTCTGGTATTATTTGTGTTACCTTATAAATTACCCTGCAACACCATTGCAAACTTCATCAACTTTCGCAGATTCGTCACGGTTTACTAAAAGCAAGGTTTCGGTCGAGTGCGTCCACATTTCCCACGTGACTGTGAAGCAAAGTAGCAAACAGAAAACACAACGACAAATACATGTTGTCGTTGCGCACTATAGCACAGCTTAACTGACTGAAAGACAGTTTTTAGCCACAATGGAACAGTTTTTGTTGGATTTGAAGCGCGAAAAATATAACGGATCCTACGATTTGGCATACAAAACCATCAACCACTTGCGCAAGATTATTACCCAAACAAGATGGGCAAACGCTAATGAATTGATGACCATCATTCGAGAAGTAAGTAATTACTTTTACAAATTCCAAGCTTTTTTATTAGGGTTTGTGTGTTTACATGATCTCACGGACACCCCTCATATATCTGTACAATATGTGGTTATAGCTAGGACGATTGGATATAATGCATAAAATGTTTGAAAAGTAGCTTACTTACCTACTTTCCATTACAGAACTGAATCCAGGTCCAGTTAAAATAATACTAACCAGGTCCACACTTACTTGACTCAAAATTGCACAAGTTTGTGTTGAAACGAGACTGTACATTTTCCATTGTTCTTGCTATAAACCAGGGTTGTGCAAACTTTTATTCATGTTTTTAATTCCTTCACAAATCATGTGTCATTATTTTAACACAAGACAACCGAAAATCAGCACAAACCTTTTTGTCCCTAGGCTGGAAAGAGAATGGTTGCTGCTCAGCCATCAGAATATGTGATTGGAAACATGGTGCGAAGAGTTTTGAAGATTATTAGGGAGGAATATGTCGGAATACAAGGACAATCCGAAGAGTCTGTGAATAAAGAATCACTTCATAAAATGGTCACTGCCGATCAAGGTTACCATTTAATGATGGTAGATAATTCCCATAAGTTTATGCTTGCAAAAATATTGTGTTAAAAATGGCAAGTAGGGACTTGTTTAATTGTTTAAATGGCAGTGTTGCAAAAGTCACTCTTTTATGTTTTACCACACAAATACCTTAAATGTGTCCCTGTTATTTGGACTGTTTATGTGTGTGATATGATTTTTAACACAAAGATTTGTGTTATTGCCTTTTCAAAGATTTTCAAGATTACAACACTCCACTCAAAGAATTAAAAACAACGGTAATGGAAGCTGTAAATGAGTACATTGATGAAATGGAAGCTTCAATACACAACATTTCTGCACAAGTTTGTTATACACAACTATTTATTATTGGCCCTCTTCTTGAAGGGTACCTGTGTTGTTTATACCAGGGCTTCCCAAACTTTTCAGTCTGCGATACCCTAATATTTATCAAAATTGTGTGCAAACCCTCACGTTTGACAGTAATAATCAGTTCAAAACATACATGATGTTATAGGGTTATTTTTCTTAATTTATCTTCAAGTAAACTTTAGGCTCTGCATTTGTTTTGATATTTCTGTGTCAAAGCTCAGATAAAGTGCAATTTATGTAAATGTAATGCTTAGTGTTAAATTAGTGTACTCACAACCACTAAAACTTATCATGCAACCCCCCTGCAGGGCCATGCAGTTTGGGAAGCCCTGGTTTAAACTATGTTTTCCTTTTGCTTTTCTGCAGTTTGTTTATGCACATTTGATATGAAATGTTTGGTGACCTTTTACAGCTTGTAGATATGGTGATATGATATTTAAATAGATGACAGTTTAAGTCTTGGTCGTGTGTTATTAGCCTGGTGACCATAAAGACATAAAGAATGCCTGGTACCACTATCTTGTAGTCAAAATTTTAATTTATATCTGAATGTTATGACATTTTATTAGATTTTTGTTGCTAAAGTGATCCTTTTTCACATGTGGTTTGCCTAAGTATATTGTTTTTGTTGCCAAGGCAGTGGAACACATTCATTCCGATGAAGTAATACTAACATTGGGAAAATCCCGAACCGTGGAGGCATTTCTTCAACAGGCTGCAAAAAAAAGAAAGTTTCATGTTATTGTTGTGGAAGGAGCACCACTTTTTCATGTAAACCCATTTTTTAAGTTACTATGTTGGAATGAAAAACTGATGGTCTTCATGAGAAAAACGTAATAAATCTTAATCTTAACCAGTGTTACAATTAACCATAGGTTCAACCTTCAACAGGGTGATAAACTTCACACAAATTTATATACCAGTAAGAAACTAAGAAAGTGTGAAAAAGTTGAGGGTAAGGTGCTGAACATGTGGTATTTAACAGGGACATGAACTTGCAAAGTCACTAGCATCTAGGAAAATTGAAACAACAGTGGTAACCGACTCAGCAGTTTTCGCTATGATGTCCAGAGTAAATAAGGTATTTATACTAAAAACTTTTACAGTGTCATCTTTACTGCCATAAAAATTATGTGGAAAACAAATCTATAAGTTTTCCACTACTACAGTGTCATAGCATTTTTTTTCAAGGTTATCATTGGGACTCATTCTGTACTTGCAAATGGTGGTTTGAAGGCTGTGAATGGTGCTCACATGGTGGCGCTAGCAGCACGGCAGCATGCAGTGCCTGTTATTGTCCTCGGTGCAATGTTTAAACTGTGTCTTTTACACCATTCTGCCATTGGTGGTAATGATGTAAGCTTCAACAGGTCAGTTCTTGATAGCATGGTTGCTCCATCATGGTCAACAATTTTCATGACCAATTCCAGTTACCATACAAAATTAAATGTTTGAGTTTAACTAACTATTTGGTCTTGCTTGACCTGCTCTGAATTGCTAGTTCTATTTTTAGGGACCAATTTGCACAAAATAATGTTTGCCTGAAATTTTCTGGTCTAAAACAAATTTATGGCGCTTGTAGCAATGACACTGACAGGCAAATCCACTTTGATTGGGCATAACTTGTCCATTAACTTTCTCAACACATTGCATTATGATCGAATTTAACTTATTCTATTTTCTTAGACTTGCATCACCACAAGAAGTGATGAATTACTATGAAGGTGGCAGCGAGATTCTGAGCGATGTGCAAATTTACTGCCCAACATTCGATTATGTTCCACCAGAACTTGTTACATTATTTATCTCCAATATTGGTGGAAATGCACCTTCGTATATGTATCGCCTACTGAGCGAACTTTATCATCCAGACGATCATGAACTTTGATATTTTCTATGGTGTTAGTAATCTTTTATATGTGTTATTTGAACTAGAATTTGGGGTTTGTTGGCTATGATTGGAATGTTGCATGCATGGATAAGAGCATTAGCCACAGAAACAATTTGTCCAATCAAATACTGGTCCTGCACGATTTCGCATATTTAATGCAGCCGGAATTTTCCATGCACAGTTTCTACAGTGAAAGATCAACTGACTCAAAAATATGCCTCTTGCAGGAGAGAAGTTGTGGATTTATTTCAGATATTCTGGAAAATAAACGCTCTGTTCTGGTGTGGTGAACGATCTTAGTGCAACTACATGATTTAAAATATTTCAAACGCTAAGGTTTAAGGTTTGTACATAAACATACCGTCCCTGCGGGTTCGGAATTATAGAATGGCCTGCTTCGGCTTCAGGTAACATCAGGACACTAAAACATAATCGTTTCCTGCGCTACGAAGTTTCCCTACCGTTTACCAGCAGTCAAGTGCAATATTTTGCCGCATATGTCATGTTGAGTCTTAAAACAGGACAGTTCCTGACTAGAGCCATCACAACACTACTGCACTTTGAATTACTTGTACACAATATAAATAAACATAGCTTCGCTTTTTTCGACGCTGTCTTGTTTAACCATTGACAGAATTTGGCATTTTAAGCAATTTATTCACGTTAGAAAAAGGACACAAAAGTACAACACACAACATTACTATATACGCGATATACACAACTTCCAATACATCACAGTTCGATTCTCCCTATTTTGGTATTACTTCTGCCAGTCGCAGTTAGCTTCTGCACACAATTAATTGCCTATAATTCACCTTCATATTAGAGTCATTCGTCGAAATGCAACAATTTAAACGAAAACATGGATATTAGCATCGCAAAACCGGAGCACATTTCAACGGCAAGAATGTCAAAGGTTTTACTTACACTGATATCGACAGAAAAAGCCGGTATAGTGTACGTGCTCATGCCTTGGCAACTACCAACACTATAGTTGAGTACACACTAACAGCAAGTTTCTGCAAAGGACAATTTCGTAGAGGTATAAATCACTGGACAACGGTCATTAGGCTTAATTATGCGGCTTCATTAGCTGAGGCTTTGGATGCATTCAGGTGATTTAATAGTTAAAAGCAAAGTACGGTACTTCAGCTGTAGGGTGTTAAGTGCGGGGCCCAGAGTACCAGGCAATGCTAGATAGCCAGGGTTTAGGCGATGATTGCATTCACCGTGTGCTGATGTCCGCTGCGACCCATAGTCATCGCCTGTGGTTCGTCTTCATCAAAACTGCCCAGAATCTTTCTACGGTCGCTAGGGTATTCGTCTGAGCTCTCTTCTTGAAGCTGGGAGTGTTTGAATGCAGCGACGTTGTGGCGACGACGGGGACCTGAGTGATGAAATACCAGATTAAGCAAATTTGTGTTGCTGCTAAAAACTTTAATGACATGAAACGAATTTTTTAATGCTAAATCACAAGGTCGCGATTATTAAAGTATAACCCAGTGTTGTTGCTTAAAACTGTCGAATAATCGAAACAATTGTTCTATTTTGTTGCTAAACCACGAGGTGGCGATCTTCATAGTAATCCGATGTACTTTGAAGAATGCGTTTGTTATGTGACAATTTTTTGTCATAAAACATGTCATGTTCCGCTAAGTTTTAGTTTTTGGTGCAGAAATCAACACGCACAGAGCCAGGAATTGATAATCGGTCGGATACGAAAGCTGGTAGATATTTTCAAAAAAATGCTACAACTAACTCGTTAGTCACTTACCGATATAACTTAACAAGACAGGGAGAAACATCAAACCGTGCGTTGCCCCAAGCAGCACGATGCATAGGTACATGCGGAAATAGAAGATTTTAAAAATCTGGGAGGTGCTGAAAGCGAGAACTGTAATCCCAACAAACTTGGTCAAAGTGATTCCACTGAAAACCTGCAAAAAACGTCAGGTTGCAACATATGTATTTTGACGGTGGGAATAAGTTGAACCGATTCGGAGCCAGTACATGAGTACTTGTTTTACCGAACATCACTGCCATTTTATGCTAGTTTTTCCAACAAAATCTACTAAACGTCGTATAACGATGGGCAAAGAATTGGAAAAATCAAAAAGAACGACGCCATGTTCACAAAACGGTTATCTATTTAGTTGAATTTTTCATACAAGCGACCACTTCCAAGTGATTAATAGTTTAAAATATTATAGTTTTAAAGATGAAAAATCACAGCGAATAATCCATTGTTTATCCAAGGCCATACGTGTGACAGAACACTTGCAGTTTTGGCCAATCCCTATTTGGTAATACGAAGGCTTGCATAAAAACTTACCGAACTGCCCATTTCAGCAAGAGCGTGCTCTGCGCGTCCCACCCTTGTAGATCGTTGACTCATTGCGAAAGCACGAGCGATGTGAGCACAGAACTCAACTGATATTCCTATCGCCTGTAATATATAGTTAGTTGTCAATGAAAACCCTTTTTTTGGAAGAAGTTTCAACCAATAATAACGGCACAACGTATAGGTTGTAATAAAGCGTGTGGCAGGTGGCAGCTATTTTTTTTTACTTAAGTTAGCTGTTAAAGGGGTAAATATCAGAAAACTAAACAAAATACAACCCGACTTTTGTCAATACGCACAAAAGCCATCGAACCTGTATATTCAGATAATAAAGATTGTTGTATGTTTTGTTACATACAGTAAACAAAAGCTTGCCCGTTGAATTTAAAGAGGGGCTTCCAAAAACCTCTGCTAAACTAGTTGGTTGTTTGTGGCAAATCAAAGCCCCATACTCAACGCCAATAATGTTATTTGACTTGTGGATCGTTGCACATCGGTTGCGCAATCCGCCCACGCACCTAAGTACTTACCATCACCAGGTTAACGAGCGACACTGCGTTGAGCGGGATGTGCCACAGAAACATGATGCCGAACATGTCGAGCACGATCATGACGATTGTGACGACAACAAGGAGGGCTGAGACGATGTCACAGCCGAGAAGCAGAAACACGACAACAAACACGGCAGCAACCGAAACACCTGTGAGTAAAAACTACAAATTGAAACTACAAACCTATATTACCAATCACATGAAAACGAAACTCATTCGATTGTTTCTTGTTTATTTATTGCTTTGAATGTATTTTAGTAGTTCACACCATTCAAAACTATAATCAAAAGTGGATAAAATTAGATTTTCATTCTCGCAGACGGGCATTCCATTAAGTAAGCATGTAACGGCGTTTTAATTTAGGTACCAAGCTTCTCACAAAATGCCGGATGATCGTTTAAAACGTGAAATGTCAGTAATTAAAGAGTCCAATTCCATTTTGCAGTCACATTTTTGCAAAAGACAGCGTCGCCATTAGTATGTACAATCCCGGCAAACACTCCACACCCTTATATGAACTCGCAGGCTTCAACTCACCCAAGTTAAAGATTGTGTCGTGCACAATGGTGAGGTATTGTTCATAAAAGACGTAGAACACTGAGTAGGGAAAGACATTGGCGGACATGTTGGCTGAAATCTGCTCTGCAATACTGTTGGCGTGTTCCAGACAGGCGATGAACTCACTTGAGGTGCTTGCCACTGTGTGAAAGGCCATGTAGTAAGTCGCTGTAACGAAAAACATTCGATTGTTAGTGGGTTTGACGAAATAATCGGTGGATAAAATTAATGTCTCTGATGCAATAAATATAATTACGCAAACAGCCAATGCAGTACAATGTCATACAACATGTTTTAGAATGGTGTGTGAAACATTTCTAAGTCACAGTTGACTTTTCTAACTGAAGTGAAATGTAGTCTAGTTGATTTTAAGGTACCTAACGTTTATCTGACTTGCTGGAACAAAAGAACTTAAATTCGTTTTAACTGACATTCTGTGTTGTGAACTGTCTGTACAAATGTTAAACAGAACTTGCTAGTTTATGTCACTTACCCCCAACTGTTTGGTTGTTTGGGTTTCCAATGATGTTCACTGCAGATCCGTATGCTGCATGACCACTAAAACATAACAAAACGATTTATGGTGTTTTGCACTCAACGCGCTTCAGTACTTTGATTTCATCTACTGCTCAAGACCTACACATTAGTTTAGATTATTAGAATTTTAAACATAAATTTGCAGCAAGCAACTGCTTGCAGTTCGAGGGCTTAAAAAAGCCATTTTGAACTTTTTTGACTGCAGGGCAAAGTGACTGATGTAACGGATTCATGAAAGTGCAACATTACAAGACCAACCCTTTGCCACATTGAGTTTCAGGGTTGTCATTCAAGAACCAGGGAAGAAATTCCATAAACTCTTCCGGTGTTGGACGCGACGAGTTCAAAGTTTCCTTCGTAGTTCGGCAAGATTGGCATTTGTCGTTGACAACCTTAAGAGTAACAAAGTGATATTTAGTTTTCATCCTTGAAAAACTAATAAATGT
This sequence comes from Phallusia fumigata, assembly GCA_008931825.1. NCBI lineage: Eukaryota > Metazoa > Chordata > Ascidiacea > Phlebobranchia > Ascidiidae > Phallusia > Phallusia fumigata. The sequence continues at coordinate 2,439 of QXVZ01016334.1, read as the reverse complement.
GGCATGCCTATAACCCACAAACTGGCAATTTCAATTTTCAATGCAGTTTTGTGTTTTTTTTATTTGACCTGTGTGGTACGAACGACACAACCGTATGTTTAAAGGCGATATTACACGCTATGATTAGAATTGTATATTTTTAACAACATACTTAAATACAATGTAGGCACCCCGTGACTTTGTACGTTAGCCGCGGGCACAGAATATTTCACTTAGGTTGACAATAAACATTGTTTTCTACGAAGGTGTGCTTCATATGTGATCAAAATTGCACCGGCTTTATCGCCACTGCATCAAAGCTTACCGTTGCATTACAGAAAGTGCGATCGCCATGTTCCTCTTCAATGTAGCGACAACAAGATGACTGCGGTTTAAGCCAGTCATAGTAATCATCGATCCAGGATGATGCTGAGTAAGCTATGCGCGAGCTATAAATACATGGTACACAAAATTACTGAAGATTTTAATCACAGTAATTTACAGTGGAAATGGGGGTCTCGTAGGCAAGCTAGAATACATATTGTTAATTTCTGTTGTCTTTACCCAGTTTCTCAGGGTACCACTATTTAGAAAAAATCATTTCACAAAACTACTAGGCCACACACACACACACAACTAACATTTACTACTAATGTTGTAAAATAGGCATGGCATTTTAAAGAAACTTACTAATTTGGCATTTTCGCCATGTATGCAATTTGTTCTATGAGCGAATTGTTGTTGCATCCGATGCCTCCACAAACTTGATTGGCGCCATCTGGTGTCACATAATCCTGACCTTCCTCTATGACAAAGTACACAGGAGCACCCACTGATAAGTACCTGTGTAAAAAAATTGACATCAATCAATGCATAGTCTGCAACATTAATTGGCATATAGATCGTGCTTGAGCAGCATTTATCTTACAATGTTTCATCAAAACACAAATTGTCGAAAACATGGTTAGAAAGTGACTTTAACAATAAACACATTTGCAGAATAGGAGGTTCTTAAAACTGAATCAGGATAGTTCTTAAATTATACCACTTACTGTTTAATTCCATCAAAGTAATCCAAAACATATGAATCGCTCGGCATGGATAGAGATTGATCCAAACCTATTTCAACTTTGTGTAAAACTGCACCACTGAAACAGGCTCCGGCTATGACAACATAATTTAAATTTAATTGGAAATTGAATACCAACCAGACATATGTTTCAAGGAAAACAACATGATTCTATAAGCCAATCGTTCTATTATTGTTATCTAATACATTTCCGGTTGTAAAATGTTTAAAGACCAAAATAAGCACCAATGGTAATAGCTTAAAGATAAACTTACCAACAAAAAGGCAAATAGCGATCAGTCTAAACGCAGCCGAAAGAACACCAGGAGCAAAATAGTTTTTGACAAGTGAATAGAGGATGCCATCATTTTCTGCTTCATCCTGGGTTGGGTCTGTCATGCAACACAGACAGTCGTACCGGTTGGCATTCTAAAAAACAAAAAGTTGTTTTGATTTTTGTTAATTAATAAAAAGTAAAAGCATTATCCCTATAGCAACTATAGTAAAGCATCAACTTTAACAACTACCAGTTCTTTAACATTTACACATTTATATCTTTAACAAGTAGAAGGGGAAAATGTGTAAAAAATACATTGTGTAAATGTGTAAATAGTCTTTAAGAAAAGCAGATTGCTGCCTTCAGGTCTATGCCAAACACTGAGAAAGCAAGAAGAGCCTAAATTGTTGGTTTTAATTGTCAGTATTGTGATCCATACACTTGTAAATGAGTGCAACACTGCAATAACAAAGGTTCAACGTCCAAATCAATTTCTGTTTTGTAGCTACATGCTGGTGTAACTTGACACTACACTTGGTGGACTCAAGAAATTTCAGAAAAAAAGGGAACCAGGCATGTTTTGTTTCTATTCCAACATGGCACTTGTCAGATTGCCAATGAAATCACAAGATCCCGACCACAGAGAAAACAAGATTAGCAGCAGACAAAGTTCAACTTAGTGAAATGTGCTTACTCTGCGCCTGCTGTCAAGAGATAGGACAGCCACAAAACAAGTGATCTGAAGGAGAAAATCACAGAAAACTGCAAGGCCAGCAAACATGGAGAAGGTTCTCACAGCGGGCATGGTAGAAAGTCCACCTGTTTAAAAACACTGATTATGCTGAAGCAGTAAATAAATCAGCATGGTCGCACTTTATAGATCTGAACAAGGCTTTTGGGAACAAAGACATTTTCATAATACTCATGTTCCAGTGACAAATCAATATTTCACTATGACAAAAAATTCTATGACAAAAAACAAAACCTATTCTTGATATTTCTTTTCATAGACTTGTGCTCAAATGTTATACATATAGTTCTGTAAGGCAGTAAAGGAAATATTTTACTAACAATCATCCGATGTTTTGTAAAATCTTGTTACACATATTAAAAT
>QXVZ01016330.1:0-19874 GCA_008931825.1 Phallusia fumigata | reverse complement strand
TTTTGTTCACTCTCTACTTATCTTTGTTAAAGCTTACACATCTTGGCGCAAAAATGGCTGATCGCAAAGGTATTTTAGCGATCGACCGCAATGGTGTGTTGCTTTATTGAAGTTGTGTTTTGTGCATATATTGAGCTTCGTTAATCGTGTGTTGATTCTACGCTAAAAACATGATAGCAGTCCTAGTTTAAACACATAATGCTGAGACTATTTATTGTCCGACAATTCCTCGCACAAGCACAGTTTTGCGTAGCTTAAAACTAGGCGAGATCATCTTGACACATAGACAACCCTCACCAAGATTCAAATAGGATAGAAGTGCTATCAAAAATACCTCAATAGGTGGAATTTTTGAAGTGATTCGAAAACTGGAGCTTTCAAAGCAATTAGAAATTTATCTCCTAGGGCTTAGACTCGAGTATGTTCCCTAAATGACATTAAGGATTTCAGAATTCAAAGTGGATTAAAATAAGACCATTCGAACATGGAATAGGACCGTTTAAAAGCGTAAAGCGTTGGCCAAAAAAATTAATTTTCAGTTTTTTTCAGGCTGTGATAATGTAAAACTTCCTATTCTCTGCAGCATGCGGAAGTAATGAAGTATATTACCCACCGGGAAGTTGCCAAAGCGGTTGTACAGGTTGTACATCACTCTCACAAATCCCACCAAAAATCTGCCCTGCAGTTTGTTTGAATGGATTTCTTTGCAAAAAAGGATACTGCCGGAATGCAAACAACAAATGTGTTCGAACAGTTCCACGTGAGTCTACACAGACTATACGATGCTGGCGTAAAACTTTGTAACTTACAAGTCGCTCCAATAGTTCCCAAATTTGTTTTGCTCGCTGATTATCAAAGTGTTTTTCACGCAGAATGTGGACCAAACATGATTTATTCTGCGCAATGCGGCTTTGAATGTACCTGTTTCAGTTACTGGTTCTGTAGTTTTCGTCCTACATGCCAAAGGTGCAAATGCAAGATTGGATATTGCCGACGAGGCGGAAGATGCAGCAAAAGATACTTTTGATGTTGTGGTCAGTAGATGTACTTTACTTCTGACAGAATAGATGTATTGTTTGTGCAAATTAGTATTGTTTGTTTGTGGTTTTAATATCAGCATAGATATACTTTTTACAGCCTACAAATCTGATAAAATTAAAATTTATATTTTGTTTAAAATATAAAATATGCAAAAATCTGTCCATGTGTGTTTGTTTTAATCTACAAAAATCTGTCAACCATCATGTGTTTGTTTTAAACTGAGAAGCACTGGCCGAAAAAAATGCCCAAATCGGCTTTTGTTTACATTAAGGCCGTCGAGTCGCTTGCTCTAGTAATTTGTTTGTTTCTAACCGATTAAAATCTCTTTAATTAAAGCAAAAGTTTTGCCTTAAAAAGATCACAGAAGATCGAGCAGGAATTTTAACCAAACAATACAACTTTAGTATAATCGTAATTTATTTTATGTCACAGCAGTGCAGATACTTGGTGAAGACGAACGGAACTAGACAAAAATATTGTGTGTTTTCGACTCTCATGTAAATAAACTGTTTGTTGCATATATGAGTATTGTTTTCTTCGTGCCATAAAACGTACTAAATGTGATGTCGTTTCAACCTGCTCGACAAATCGAAGTCCTGCAACTAGGACTACCTTAAAGGGGAATAAACAGAAAGACTAAATAAAACAAGTTTAGCGCATCGCCGGATCAACACTGAAAAACACGTAAAACATGAACACCAGAACGCACCATATGCATTTCGTACATTGTTCGTGTTAAAACCTTTGTGTTACGTTTTTGCAGCAAAAAATACGATAGCAGTAAATTAAGCTGCTTAAAAACAATAGTCCTCTTGTCACAAAATAAATTAGGCAAAGCACGCGCGCAGTGCATTAGCAGTACTCACCTAAACTTTAAAATAAAATAAAATATATTTTCCTTTATTACACCATGTAAAAGATTGTCAAAGAATTTCTTCTTTGCAGCATGAAATAGACTATTTTAATCAGTCATTTGCAGTGAAGAAATTGTGCATAATGGGAAATGTTGCAATCCAGTAGCGTTTTAAGGTGATTTTTACACAACTATTTAGTGTAGTTGTGATTTCACAACACATTACAGTTTTATAATGCGCATAATAAACAGTTTTTCTGCCCACCACATCACAATAGTGTACTCTACATTGGACAGGGATCATTGCATTATCTTTAAAACGACTGCTTGGGCGAGATAACATTAGGGATGTTCAATAGAATAGCGAATTCCAAGGATTAGAATCAACCTATATTTGAATCTGCCGTTGATATTCGAGTAATTGGAACCGATATTATTTCATCCAAAACGGCGCGTAAACGAGCGTGCGAAATTCGAATGCACTTTGCGTTAATGCAAGTGGCATTCACAGACGCAACAGCGCCGATGCAACGCCGTTAGTTACCTGTTTTACTCAGCCGTGAGTATCGCAACGAGATTGAACTTTACGCAGCATCTGCAGCAATTCAGAAATGTCGTTATTCCTACAACTAATTCTGTATGTTTGTGGTGACGTTAGGGTGGAAAATAGTAGTTGCCTTACTGCTCACTTATAAACGTTTTACAACCTTTGCACGTACACCTCACGTTGTTTAGTCGTTTATAAGGAAATCACACTCGGTTGCAGGAGATGTAATAGAAGCCAAGGGGTACTTCACTTAAATAAGTTAAATACACCTTATCTTTTAACGTTACTTTGTTACTTGCAGTTCTACGTGTCATTCTGCCAAAAAATATAGGACTTGTATTCGATATTCAGGATTTCAAAGAACTATTCTAGAATACCCAGTTATTCTTCGTAGAACATCGCTAGACAAAAGTAAACAGTTTTTGCTTGTTTAAACAGAATATTTTCTTTTGTGCACCTACTCTTAAAATGCTCCTTTTGCTCGGGTTATTTATAAAAGTTTCAAAACGCTCATCGGATTTTGGGAGATTGTTGGTAAACAAACTGCTGAACACATGCCTTGTTGTTATCTCGTGAAAAATTGAAAGCTGCGTGAACATGTCTACCGTCCATCAAACCAGACCGAGCTAATCACGACTCAACTCTGCTGAATTTGAGTAACAAACAGATTGCAGTTTAGGGTCATTGGATTTAATTGTGGTCATAAAAAATGCAGATATTTTGGTAAGTTTCTTTACTGGTTTTGGTAGTATTTTAAAATGCTGTATGGGTCACTTGTTGCTTTAAAGCCTAAACAAATAGTGCAGTCTACTAAAAAAGTTAAACAACTTTCACACAGGCACCAGCACTAACAATGGGACAAATCTCATCAACCTTAAAAGAGTTGAAATGTGATGATTCAGAACGTATTAAACAAGTCAATCAAAGAACTTCATCATACGAAGGTTCCACTACTTGTGGAACACAAGTGTCACAATTATTTAAAGGGAAAAATCACTATGCAAAAATGTTTTTAAAACTCAACATAATGCGACAATCAAGTGAGAGCTGCTATATATAACTAAGTTTCAATTTTTTTTAAGTGATTTATTGCTTTAAAAGAGAATAGTGAAAACAATAAATCCAGTTTTGTGTATGTAACAAGTAAATGCTTCATATGCAAGAAACTTCATATGAATAGTTTTTAAATGTACAGCAATTCGCTCACAAACATGATAAAATGCTTAAATTTATGGCAATATAATGACCTAAAAGGGGCATAAGTTTCAGCAGTGNAACTAAGTTTCAATTTTTTTAAGTGATTTATTGCTTTAAAAGAGAATAGTGAAAACAATAAATCCAGTTTTGTGTATGTAACAAGAAGCAAATGCTTCATATGCAAGAAACTTCATATGAATAGTTTTTAAATGTACAGCAATTCGCTCACAAACATGATAAAATGCTTAAATTTATGGCAATATAATGACCTAAAAGGGGCATAAGTTTCAGCAGTGCAATATTTTTGTGTATATTTTTTCTGTTGAACAGTGTAAAATTAGAAATTGATACTTTTTGTTTTGGTTTAAAGGTACATTGACCGATGTGGTAATACGATGTTGTAATCAAAGTTTTTACTGTCATTCGTTGGTGTTAAAGGTGAGGTCAGAGTACTTCAGGATGAAAAGTTTGAGAGATGAAAACAGTTGAGTTTTGTTTATTTAGCAATTTTATATATTTTTGTTATAATATATTTGTTATTGTCAAAAATCTTTTCACCTTGTATGGCCAAACATTTGCAACTTTTAAGTGAAATAAACACTGCCAATATATTTTAACAAAATGTGCATGAAAAGAAAGGAAAAATGCGCACACAAGTGCATGTCTGCCTGTCTGTCTGTCTGCACATTTATAAAACTTGAATTTAAAACTTGAATTAGTGAATTTAATTTAACAACAAAAAGGATTGGTTTTGCTAACACTTTGTTGAAGGTAGGTTTAATGTAATAAATCAGTAAGAACAAAATTGTACTTACTTCGCTGTTTTCTAGACTCAGTTGTCCAAATTCTTGAGGAAGAAATGAATCCACTGGTCGTAGAAAGCTTGCTTGGTTTCATTTATTCAGGAGAGATTAAGATTCCTAAAGAACAGTTGCATGAGTAAGTTTGTGTACAAATCACCTTAGATAAAACTCCACTGCAACTTGAACAGAATATGTTTATTTGTTAAATGGCAATCTAAAACAGACAATTATAGTGCACTTTTTAACAAGATTTAATCCAGTGTTAAAGAACAGGAAATAAATATTCATAAAATTGACCAAAACCTGTCCTGTCAAAAAGATTTTTTTTCATAAAATTTATAAACAGGTATTTACAAGCTGCAACAAAATGGGATTTAGAAGGAATTCTGTCCTCACAGAAAATTGTAATTGCCCAATATGGTGATAGCACATCAATATCATCTATATTTCAAGATGTTTTTACAGAAGAAGAAATGATGCTGCCTTATCTGCACATTTACAATTACAACCTGACTTTGAGGAGTCTGTACAACCCAAGTATGGTCAAAGTAGTGGCTTTTTATGTCAAGGTTTGAGTTAGTTGCAAAAATAATAACATCGTCATAAAATACATGTGGCAAATTAATAAACATACAATACAATTTTGGTGTATTTATTTCTTTGTGTGACACCATAACCCTAGCAGTTACCACGCTATCCCCCTAATGGATCAAAATATTAAACAACATTCAAACTGGATGAAATTTAAACAGTTTATACAACATGTCATTGTGATGTATCAGTTTGTTTGGATTTTAATCCTAGTTACCCATGCATTTAGGCGACTACATCTTATCTAAAAATTGGTCAAAAATGTAACATTGAATGCAAGTACTTATTTCAGGTTAAAATATTACCTACAAATTCATTCGCAACAGGAGCTAGATCCAGAATGGAATATATTACTTTGTACTCAGGAAGGTGACAAACTTCCGTGCCACAAGTGAGTTTGTTTCATGCTACAGATACTTTACAAGAGCCACATATTGCATCTTTTGAGCACATAATACGACGTTTCTGAAAGAAATAATTTAACAATTCTTCAATTTAAATGTTGTTTCATCAGAGAGCTCCTAGCAAGTTTTGGTGAATATTTCTATGCCATGTTTGGTACATTGGCATACCGAGAATCTTACGAGAAAGACGTGGTACTACAGGATATTGACTCCTCCACACTTCGGTAATATAACACTTTAATTGGCCTGCACAAATGTATGTTTTCATAATTTCTGTGCATTACCTTTGTTTTGTTTTAAATATTATCTAGATTGTTAATCGGGTATATTTATACTTCGGAGATCAAATTAGACTATGGAAGTGCTCGAAATGTAGCAGTAGCTGGAAGATGGATGTTGGTTCCGGAAGATCTTATTGATGCTGCACAAACACATTTGGTTACCATGAAATGTTATTGATTGACAATGTTACTAGTTAAATTGCCATGTTTGCCTGTTTTACTCATCATTTGCGAATAGAGCCAGACAAGACTGGGCTATGCTCAAATTTCTGGCTTTGTTGCTGTTCTAACGAAATTTTTGTATTTATTTGATAGTGGATGCACTTACATTTGAAATAAATGGATCTGTTCCTTTTTCACCTGGTATAAAACAATGGCCCTTCATTTTTTGGCATCGAAAACCTTAAACCGTTTTTTTTAAGTTAACAGCAACAAAATATTTTTTCCAGGTTAACTTAATCACATTCTACAATTGCCTTGAAACCATATTATTTGCAAGAAACTATTCCTTTGCTCATTTGCTGCAAGAGGCAGAAAAGGTTGCCTACTGCCACCTAGAGGAAATTATGAAATCAAACTCTTTCTGTTGTATTTCATTTGATTTTTTATGCGATTATCTTTCAAGTGATCAGCTGTGTGTTAGAACAGAGAAAACAGTAAGTTAACAAAATAAAAGATACATTCTCTTAAGTAAACATGGTAAATAGTATTTTTCCTTTTCCTATTTTTCCATCAATTTTTTGCAACATTTTTACTTTTTTAGTTTTTGTTTCTGTAAAAGCTGTACAAGACCTTATCCTTTATTTTTTCTATTTAAGGAACTAGTTTGTAGCCACAGAATACAGGCTTATTTGGCATATGCCTTAACTGACTAAATATTGTTGACACAGGTGTTTGAGGCAATTATGAAATGGTTCAATGGGGAAGGTAGGAAAGAAATACTAGTAGCAGTTAGAAGATGTTTATGAACTTCATTGATGTCTCCTGATGAATTGCTCTTTTGTATTAGTTTTCCATTGAAAGGAAGACGTACAAAAGATGTTCCCAGTCGATACATGAATGATACAAGAGCTATGCTGAGATCTGTCTTAACAAAAACCCAAACATTGCCAGCTGAATTGAGATTTAAAGTTTGTGGTGATAAGTTGCGAAATTGCCATCAAAAGGTAAGAGCCCTACATAATCAAGTTGTCTGTGTGTTTGTTAGACTTTTGTGCCATTTTGCACCCAAATGCAAAATTGGATAGTGTAAATTTGAAGTGCTTGGGCCTTTACGCATAAAAATTTGACTTGAAAACAACAAACGTCTCATGTATGAAACCTTGTCACTTAGTTATAAAACATTTGTAAAATGTCTTTTTAGATTATCCTAGCTGTTATTCCCTGAACAAGTGGAGGTACAACCCATCTCAATGTTATAAAGTATGTAATGAATTCTTGAAAACCTTAAAAGTAATGAGTCATGTCCTTATCAAGCCAGCTGCTTTAATGCAGTTGCATTGGATCATTTTTTGTTTTTGTTGTAGTCCATGAGGTTAAAACACCATATAATTTGAAAAAAAATCTCAAGGTTTACCTTAACTCTTTTATTGCGGTAAACAGGCGAGATTAACTGAGGTTATAACACATTTACATCCAGACTAAAAAAAGTTTGGTTTAAGCTATTTATAATCTTGTTTTACAACAAAATCACATGCTTGGTTAACAACTTAATATATTTTGTGTGACTCAAAAAATGACCTCTACAATGTATGCAGAGTGAAACCAAATAAGCTACAAACTGAGGATGATTCTAATTTAACCAACCCTGAAAGATGGTTTACAAGTGAATATTGTTGCCAGATGCCAATCAGTAAGTAGAAATGCTACAATACATCAATTCCAATTGATTCAATTTTAAAAACCTTTTTCCACAGAACAAATTTGCATTAAGGTATTAATTAATATTTATACCTCTTCTAATCTTTGTAATAAACCCTGTTTTTTTTTTGTGCAGACTGTCGAAAACTTGCCAAGTTTTGTGTTGCAACATTTAATAATCAGCTGTACATAACAGGTAAAATTTTGTTTGGTAAAACAATGGTTATCTAAGCACTAATTTAAGGACACAAAAATCCCATTTTTAAGGTGGACAGTATATGTCATGGGGGCAGCACATTACATCCTCAACAACATTCATTTTTGACCCCTCTACCCCTCACAAGTGGTATGAAGGTCCAAACTTGTGTTTTGCAAGACACAGTCACCACATGGTGGTGATAGCAGACAGTGTTTATGTTGTAGGTGAGTCTGTATAGGTGTCACTAAATGCCATTTTGATTTTAGTTGTGTTAAAATAGATTTTGTTACCATTGGATGTTTTGCATTCACTTGAGCCCGAAATGAAATATGCCATCATTGCTGATATATGACAATAGTTACTTGACCAAAAGAGTCTCAGATGCATATTGGCTTGACAAGAAATGACCTTAATTTATTATTTCCAGGTGGCATATCCTCAAAAGGAAATTTTCAGCAAGAGATAGAAGGATTAAAATTCTCAGAAAACACCTGGATTAGGGAAGAAACATTTCCAGCAGGTTAAAAAAATGCTTATTGTTAATTGTGACATGAATGGTTTAAACCAATTGTGTTTTCACTTAAGTCAAATTTACTTTGTAGTAAAACATGCATAATGTACAACTTTGCAAGTGTGGGTCCCATGTGTTTCTGCCAGCAGAAACAATCATGTCATAATAAGTACAATATAAACTAATGTAGGTAATGTACTCTCTTTTTAAATCGGTAATAGTGAAAATAGAATGTATATATATGGTAAACCACATGTTTTTGATATGATGTGGAAATTATGACGAACTACCCTTGTTTCAGGAATATGTGAATTATCTAGGAAGTACGATGTGCTTATACATAAAACTTCTTTTTTTTGCATGCAGAAGCCCATAACATGGTTTGTACTGCTTGGCAAGAGTACATCTATATTTTTTCCTATCAGTCCCTAACAAGTTTTGCTCTATTGCGTCGATACTCAACCAAGACGAAATGTTGGCTTCCAGTTATTATTCTTCCCCTGAATGATTTTTATTTACTCAAGCCTTTTGACATGGTGAGCAGTTACTAATCGGTTAATAAATTTAATAAGTTGTTGACTTGTTTTTCTTTTTCTGTTTTAAATTTGTTTTCTGTTGTCCAGATTGTGCTTAATGATATAATCTACTTGTTGGGGAACAGGAAGACAAGAATGGGAAGATTTCTGGTAAGCAAAAGAAGCATCGGCAATCTAAACAAAAGTTAACCAAATTTTTGTACACAGGTTTGCAGATTTAACCCAGTGGACAAAAAATGGTCACACAACATTTCAGAAAATGCAAAAATTGGCATGTTTACTCCTTTTGTCTACAACAATGTACTTGTTGTGTTAGGCAGATTTGATATTCCTGCCCCGAACTCAACGGTGAATGACTCTATTATAGGCACATTTATATGGAAGCCACCAGAAATTGATCAGGTCAGGTTTTTAATATTATTCACTTTTTAACCTACCATGCTACAAACTTTTAGATTTTAAATTATGACACAAATAGTTATGGGTCCCTGCAACAAAGGGGACAGATTGTTTTCTGTTTTCTGTCTAATGCGAGTTTGTTCCCAGTTTTTGGCCAAGAAAGAGCTGTCCAAAATTCTTCAACTTTTTACACATGATGGATTGGTATCTGAAGTTAAAAAACTTAATACCCCAGCTTACCCCTATCAGTTCACCCACAGGCCCCTAAAATGTGTTTTGTGACTTTAGTTTGGATTCACCCATTTTTACTATTTTAATCCCAAATATTCAGTTTTTGTTCATTTCGCTGCAGTATGTTCAGTACATAACATTACTAGATAGTTGCAGTTGTACTCTTTTGTACAGTAGCATGTAAGCTTATATTTGGTTGGTGTTGTTGTTGAATTTATAGCACATTCCTGTGTTAAAAAGGCTTGTTTAGAGTTTGTTGTGCAGTTTGCTGCGGCTCGGCCAAAGATCACTGCAGGTCAAACTGTTGGTTTATGTAACTATAGGGTTTAAATCATGCTTTTGACATTGTAATTGGCATGATGATTAGGTTATGTTATAAATGAAAGTTTTTACGTTTTGTTTTAATTTTTAACTGATTTTAAAAATTAACTGATTCTTAAACTAATCATGTCTTTAAAACATCGCTACTATTCAGAAGTGTGGGGACCCATTAGTAAAGCTTACCATGTCAAAAGGCTAGCAGAAAACAATCATGCAATAAAATGCCAAGGGAATTAGGGACCCAATGTAATAGAGGAAATGGTAAAAAACATCATTTAGAGGTGGTAGTGTATGTGTAATGAAAATAGGGAGAACACCACTTCTCTAGTTTAAACTGTTTTCAAGCAATCATTTGTGATTGTTAATACTTAGCAACAACTTGAGCAATCAGGGCAAAAAAATGTGCTGCCTTTCCTACCCACTTCTGTGACTTGCTTCATACCCTTTTAAAAAACAAAAAATGGATCGGTAAAAATACCATTTTTTCATGGAAAAAATTTCCACTTCCAGATTTATAATTACTTATATAGTGCTCGAGTTTAAATTGCTGACATAAAACTTTCACAAAACAAATTGTAATTTTGATGGTAAACCAAACTTTTTTGTAAACTAACATTGCCTTCTACTGCTTAAGTTAAACAAAACATTATTCTTTTAGAATTGCAGAATAAAAGATGGAACCATTACCTCATTGCTAATACAACAGTCATTTAATAATGAAGACAGATTTTACACATCCTCAGTCTGCTTATACACCAATCCACAATACCAGTAGTGTTGAAAAATGAATATTTTCATTGTGTTAGTTCTGAATAAAAGACCTTTTGATTGACANTAACTGCTTGTTGCCGTGAAACAGCTGTTTTATTCTTGTTACTTAACAATTTCAACGAGAGATATATAATCAGCAGTTTTGCCAAATGTTCTTGTTGCCCATTCTAGTGACGTTTTCTCCAGCAAAAAAATAACATGTCATCATGGTGAATTTGTTGCTGTGTTTACCCTATAACCCTGGCAGTTAACTAGCCTTTTAAAGTTTGTAGGTTGGGTCATAGTTACTTATATTATTAGTTCTGTAATTCATTTTCTGTTTTCGAAAAAGTAAAGAAAAAATATCTGCTTCTGTTCTGTACATACATTATAGTGAACCACAATTTCTACGACTTTGCGTGTGTGGGGACCCATGCGTTTTTGCCTGCAGAAACAATCATGTTATAAAAAGCTTAAGTAACTATGGGACCCAATGCGAAATGACACGGTCAATATATATGCATTTTTAAATGAGGTAATAGTGTATATGGAATGGCAATATGGTGAAAGCCACCCTTCTAGTTTCCATTTGTTTTTATCATGCTGCCACTGTGTAAAAAAATGTTACAAACTTTTAAGTCCTGTAAATGCATTTTGATGAAGTTCAATTTTGATGTTTTTATGTTTCATATTCAATTCCCAACTTTACCTACCCTCTGTGTTTGTTTTGCATAGTAGTTAGGTTCATAACATGATGCAATAAAGTGCTCTTTTTTAGTCCAAACAACAATAACATTTATACTACACCAGTGTTGATGTGAAAGTTTACTATTATACCTATACGCCTATTTATTTGTGTTCATAAAATGCTACACTGACAAATAATCTGTCACCTTTGCCCATGAACGTTTAAAAAACCTCAAATCTTTCTACCTTAATGCATCAGGCTAGATTCCAATTCAGCATAATACTTAGTAGCTTTGTAGAACGTACTGAGTTTGATAATATCCAAACTTTGCTAATAGATGAATTCTCTTCGCACTCACAACCAGACATGGGGCAATTCGTCATTCGTATTCGAATGCATTCGAATACAGGTTTTGCTCCTAACGTGCTGTATTCGAATACTTTTTGCTTTCGTTTAAAAACGCACGGTTACAATTCGAATAGTTAGTGCTGATATTCAAAGGACCTATTCACGAATACGATTACAAGCGCCAATTTATTCGATTACAATTGTAATAGTCAATGCTGATATTCAAAGCATCTATTCACGAATACGAATACTTGCGTGAACTCATTCGAATACAATTCGAATAGGTGATAATAAAATCTAAACAAAGTATTCACGAATACGAATACTCACTTGAATTTATTCGAATACAATTCGAATTGTAAGAACCGTTATTGACGTAACAATTTCGTACGAATGCACAAGCAATTGCATTCGAATGCTATTCGAATTACACGAGCGTTTAAGATATAGTTGCAAATTCCTAAATTTGTTACGTACGACTTAAATTGTTAAAATTTCTGGTAGCTCAACAAAGGACTTTCAGCAACTATGACCACAGGAGTGTGATTGGGAGGCTTTTCAAACTTCTTGTGCCTTTTTTGTTTATCTTAAATTTTTAAGATTTACTGCTTGCAATTCATTCGAATAAGTAGTCTAAACAATCCTGCAACCATTCTTGAATACAAATACAACAAACTATTTATTCGAATACAAATCGAATTGTTGAACTTTGAAACCAATGTAACAATTCATGAATACGAATAAGCCGGTCGATTTATTCGAATTGCCGTTCCGTAAAATTTTCAAAAGAATTCGTGAATACAAATACGTCAGGCCATTCATTCGAATACCATTCGAATTGTTTGTCTCTCAAATTTTCAAAAGAATTTATGAATACGAATACAAGATTTAAAAAATTCGAATTGTTGCAGTCCGAAATTTTTAATTTATTCGTGAATACGAATACATGAATCGGTAAATTCGAATACAATTCGAATTGCTGGCACTCGAAACCATGTAAATATTTATGAATACGAATACAGCTAACCGAGTATTCGTAAAGTATTCGAATGCATGTAACGTGTATTTGATCCCATGTCTGCTCACAACACCCTGTGTTATGCATGCATTGCCTGTGCCTAATGCTTATTACACACTTTGTCTGCACAAGTATGCTATCAGCACTTACTTTCCTTCTACAAAGNTACCGAGTTTGACAATATCCAATCTTTGCTTATAGATGAATTCTCATCGCACTCACAACACACTGTGTTATGCATGCATTGACTGTGCCTAATGCTTATTACACACTTTGTCTGCACAAGTATGTTATCAGCACTTACTTTCTTTCTACAAAGAATTTTTCTTCTGTGTTAAGAGTCATTTTTTGTGTCTGAAGTTGTTGTAGCAATTGTGTTTATCATTGCATTTTTAAAGCGTCGTAATAAATATGTGTTACCTAAAAAACGTTATGTAATGCTTATTAAACTATGTTAAAAGGTTTCAATTTTTAAAGGATGATATTTAAAATGTTACACGGTCTAGATATGTTTTCAAGGTGGTGGTTCTAATTGTGGTCTATTCCCTAACGCAAACAAACGGTGGTTTAAAGAATAATTGCAATACGACAGGAAACTTAATGTTGACACGTTATGAACCCAATTCCTAAAGTAGTAGAAGATGTGGCGATATTGCGGCTGTTTGTTTTCCACACACCCAACTAAACGTCTTTACTCCCCGAGCAAACGTTTATTTTCATTTCTTTGTTTTGACGGACAACAACACGAGAACGCAGAACCTTCTTCTAAAACCGCCACAAACTGATCCCACCCGATGGTCAGATACAATTAAGCCGCGGACAGACTCTTTTTACAAGTACTCGCTTCGCGTTATTGGTGTATTTTAAAATTCGCCTGGGTCTCGCTGAAAAAAATAAAACTAAAAAACATCTTTTGCGCGTTTGATCGGGTACTATCTGAAAACGGGGACTGCCCGCAGGCATTACAAGCAGATTGTAGCAAGGAATTTTGCGGTAACAAAATCTGTAGCGGTAACAAAATCATTCCATGACTGTTAGAATAATATGGTTTTTTACAGTGTTTAACTGAGGCATCTCTTTTAGCGCGGTTTGATCCAACTTTAATGGAGCGAATTCGCGTTACATAACGAATATTTATCGATGATGAAGCGGTAGTTACAGTTTTTACAAAAGCCATGGCCAACATTTATTTAGGTCAAGCAGAATTCTATTTTTGGGCTACTTGTCTGAAGAACGGTTCGTGCGCTACAAACTCAGACACCCGACACGTGGAGTTTATTCAGTGGCAGTCAACCATAAAAAAACCGAATTCAGGTTTTCAAAAGTCAAATGGGTGAGAGGTTCCGCGGTGGTAAGCAGGTACTTGCGCAGGCAGTAAGGCTTTTGGAAACACACCTTCAATGACACGAAACGTCACAGTAGACCCGAAGAAACAAACTTGTGTTGACAACGCATGCTAAATTCACAACTGCAGTTTTGTCACAACTACAATTATATGATCTTCGTAGAACAAAACACCTTGAATCGAAACAGCGAAGTGTTTTTGGTTGTCGTTATAGCAATGGCGTTGGTCTTACAAATCTTTACAAGGGAACAATGATTATTAATTACCAACCTTTACAAAAATCATTAGATACCGGCAGCAACAAATGTAGCAAACTTTGTTTTTGACCCTTTTTTGTATTTTGTTTGAGTAAAATTTGTCACCAAGTTAAAAGGCTTTTCTAGGATAACAGTATAAAAGGAAAAGAAAGCGTGAAGAATTTGTTTAGTACTTTGCTTGAGGTTCGACTGTTGAGTTATTTTGCTACACTAGTTTTCTGGTGAACTCTAAAATTACAAAACTCAGTCAAAACTGTTTTTGCAAAAAGGTAGATATAAAGCAAAACGTTCATTGCGAAGGTAATGTTATGAATTAAGTTGAGTTAATTTTACTTGTTGAAAGAAGTTAAAGCGAAACAATCGCACCCACCAGCCTCCAAGCCGAAAATAGTTGCACAACGTTAAAGGCTTTATGTTAGTGAACACACAAAAGAATGAGTTCGGAGCGTTGTGGAGTTAACTTGTTTTTCTCTTAAAGATACAGTTTTGTGCTTTAATGACTTTAGTCATCGACAAACTATAACAACAAATTGTTTTCTATTGGTAAATATGTTCTGGTTTTAAGTAGAAACGAAAGGACTTTCAGTGGAATATTTGTAACTGCTTGTTGCCGTGAAACAGCTGTTTTATTCTTGTTACTTAACAATTTCAACGAGAGATATATAATCGTTAGTTTTGCCAAATGTTCTTGTTGCCCATTCTAGTGACGTTTTCTCCAGCAAAAAAATAAAAACCTGAATTTGGTGTGGCATTTATTAAACCGACAAAATGGTAATAATATGGGCTCATTCGAGTCAACGTTTATTTAGGCCAAGCTGCTTTAATGAACCTTTTTTGTATTTGGTGTGAGTAAAATGTTCTACCCAGTTAAAAAAGCTTTTCCGGGAGTGGAGCTGTACGATGAGAAAGACCGTAACGATTTTTTTCACACTTTGGGGAAAAAAGTTTCAATCTGTTGTTATTACAAAATGCCGCCGGCACAAATTTCACAAGGTTTGTGTTCCGAGTTGGATGTTCGACTGCTAAGGTCCTAAGGTTAGGATATTGGGTATTTGGATTTTTTGTGTTAAATGTTTTTATGGTAATATCAAGCAAAAGAAGCAAAGTTGGGGTAAAGGTCAGTACAACAATTTTTGTAGAAAATGTTAGGGTCAGTATGAAGTTTTCAAT
The DNA here is from genome assembly GCA_008931825.1 of Phallusia fumigata. Lineage (NCBI taxonomy): Eukaryota > Metazoa > Chordata > Ascidiacea > Phlebobranchia > Ascidiidae > Phallusia > Phallusia fumigata. Next base: position 4,524 of record QXVZ01016330.1, on the reverse strand, counting down.
GTACCTTGTTAACATATTTTATGGTTTGTTTTTATGTTTTGCTGAAAGGTTCGTGACGTTGTCGTGACTTAATACCAACAATGAAAATCATAGTAGCCGGTTTGCCAAAAACTGGCACCAAGACAATGAATTCAGCCTTGACACTGCTCGGCTTTGGGGTGTACGACTGGCTGGAGAACTTCTGGTATCTGGGTGACGACTGGGCAAAACAAGTACGGGGAGGTTGCAGAGTTGAAGATATGCAACGGATGTATAAGAATATCGATGCGGTGATGGACACCCCTTGCGANGACGTTGTCGTGACTTAATACCAACAATGAAAATCATAGTAGCCGGTTTGCCAAAAACTGGCACCAAGACAATGAATTCAGCCTTGACACTGCTCGGGTTTGGGGTGTACGACTGGCTGGAGAACTTCTGGTATCTGGGTGACGACTGGGCAAAACAAATGCGGGGAGGTTTCGGAGTTGGAGATATGCAACGAATGTATAAGAAAGTCGACGCGGTGATGGACACCCCTTGCGAGGGGTACTGGGAGGAAATTTTTAAAGCCTTTCCTGACGCGAAGGTGTGCGACCTTCTCATTTTAAACAAAATCCCATGGATAAATTCAGATTTCCCTAAAGAATTTCTAAATCGGGTCGGGTATCAGGTTTAAAATTTAAAAAACAGTTTAAAAACGTAGCCTAATTGATAGATTATCAACAAACAACTTGTATTTATCAGAAAAAAGTTGGGTATTTTTAGCATCAAAACTTTTTAAGTTTAGTTTAGTGTTCTGTTTTTACACGGCCGCGTTTTTTTACAACACAACAATTTTTCAACAGGTCATTCTTACAATACGAGAAGACGAAAGCTGGTATAAAAGTTTGTGCAATCAATATGAACAGTGGAACAGAGACTTACAGTTTCAACTAATGTCCACCTTCACGTACTCGGGTATTAGACTTCAACGGTTCATGGCTTTAACGGGTAATTTTTTTTTTATTCTTTTGTAAAGTGTTCTTGTCCTGTGCCTTTCATGACTCCGAATGATACCGCTTGATACTGTATAGAACTAATTAACCAGGGCATTGTGAAAGTTATTAAAATACAGCATTAAATCGCATACCCCATTGCACCCCGGGGCGTTTTAAAATCAATGCCGTTGAGGCGACAATCACTTTTTTACGCAACTAATAACTTGAAACGCACGCTACCACCCTTGAAAGAGCAACACAAGACTGCAAACGAACCAACTACAGTTTTAAATGTATGTATATTCGTTTTGCCTGTTATATCGCACGTTTAGGTTATTCTGCCAATGTAAATATTATTTCGCCACTACTTGAAACGTCCCAAAGCACACGCGCAAATGAGAAAAACGTGCAGGTAGAATTTGTTAGTCACATCTACGTCGGCCCACAAGTACTATTCAACATTTTTTTTGTGCAACTATTATTTTTCAGTGCACAAATTTTTTTTCCAGGGCAACAACTTTTTTGCAGACAATTTTATTCGTTCAATCATTTTTCATTCAGTTCAACAATGTTTTTGCAAACAATTTTGTTTGTACTTTGTCCGGCTATCAAAATTAGCAAATTACCACTTCTTGCAAAATAGTACTCGGAAGCTGTCGGCATCGGTCCAAGTAATTAGGCGGTCACCGTAACATAATCAAACGATTTGACGTGTTGTTCATTACTAAAATACGGTATGTACTAAGCGCAAGCATCAAAACTTACTGGATCTATAGAATTTTTACACCTAGAAATGAACAATACTCGCTGAATCCATTTGTAATCTACAACTATTAATCGTCTCGACACATTCTTAACACCCACTAAACAACTTGAGAAAAACATACGTCTCAAAGTCACAACTGGAGATCTGTATGGTGGTTTTAAATATATGAGATGAAATATGGTTGAGGAAATATAGTTCAAAAACCGCGAACACAACTTTTGAATAATACAGATTTACGCTAACGACTGACGGTCAGTACTGTTAAGGTGGGGTTGAAAGTAGAAAAGCTCATAAACATAGTAGGCTATTTGATTTGCGGATTGTCGGAAATACTACAGGCACTAAGTTTGGGGTTGAGGTTGTGGCTAGGGTTAGTAAATGAAAATCAAAATCCACATTCAACAGTTCCTATTTAATCAGTACAAAAAAGAAGTATCCGTACGTCACTGGTCGTGAAACTGACGCACAATAATGCCCTTTGTTCCCTTTGTCAAAACCCTTTGTGACGAATCAGTCTAGTTACGATGCTGCAGTTCCCTTGGTCAATGTGTCTTCCGAGTCTAGTACCTGTAGTATTTCGAACAGTCTGCAAATTTAATAGCCTACTACGTTTATTAGTTTTTCTAGTCCCACTTCCACCTTATGGTACTAACCGTCAGCGTAAAACTGTAGCAGAAGTTATGCCAGCAGTTTGCGAACCATAAAGCTATTCTTGCCGTTACTTTATTACAAACAAACCGTATTTTTTTTCATATATCCAACCCCGCCACACAGAGACTTTGAAACGTATGTTTTTTTCATGTTGTTTAGTGGTTGTTAAAAATGGGTCGAGGCGGTTAATAGTTGTAGAATACAAATGGATTCAGCGAGCAGCGTTTGATTATGTTACGGTCACCGCCTAATTACTTGGGCCGGTGCTGACAGCTACCGAGTACAGAACTGCGCAAGAAGTAGTAATTAGTAGCCATTTTTCATACACCGTATAAGGCACAAAAGAATTGTCTGCAAATATATGTTGAACTGAAAAAAATTTTTCCCACTAAAAAAGTAGTCTGCAAAAAAAGTTGTTGCACTAAAAAAAGGTTTGCCTTGAAAACAAAATGTTTGCATCGAAATAATTGTTGCACTAAAAAAAAGTTTGCAAAAGAATTGTTGAATTTTGCTTGTGGGCCATCGTACACATCCACCCTAAGTACTTTGCCCATGTTGTTTCGCAATTAGCTTTTTCAAAGATCAAAAACACTTACTCCATTTAGGAGCTCTGTAGGCAAACCTATGACATGCTGTTTTCATACTAAATACTTTACATGGCTGCGTAGTTTAGAAAACCGACAAGTCATAGAATTATTGCCTGTCCCGCCCAGTTTCTTCGATTCGAGGCGTTTCAAAAGGTGCTGCTTTTTCATTTACAAGCCTTGTTATTTTGACCTGCTTGTAGAACCAATTTACCTCAAGCTGCTCGAAAAACGGTTCCCTACGCATTTAGCAGAAATACCGGGCCGCTCATTCGTGCTGTTAGTACTGTTAGGGACACGGTTTAGGTAAAAATGTGAGACTTTATCTCACACTTGTTGATCACCTTCGACATACGTCCTCGGTCAAATTTGGCGTATACAGTTGATAACCAAGAAACATTTTTTTGGTAAAACTCCAATGTGGCACTAAAGCGGCACCATGCGGTGTTAATCACGTCCCAAAACAAATATATTAGGATTGTGGTAATTGCATGAATTTTTGTAACTGTCAAAACGCGCACCCTAATTTCCGCCGAGACTGACTGCATGTAGCAAGCTGTAACTTATTAATTCGCATCATCGCTACGAGTTCTTTTAGCAAGCGAGATAAACTTAATTACAACTGTTTTTGAGCAAAATAGATGAACGCTTTGGAACAATTGGACATTGGCCGGCATATTGGTTTACAACGCATGACAAAGAAAGGCTTATAAACCTGAAGAAGGAACACGAGGAACGAGTAAAAAAGGTTATTAGTCCTCAAATTAACTTTTTATTTACTTTAGTGTTTTGGGTTTCCACGCCTCAAGCAGTTTCGACATTTGCCCATTTTATTGTGCAAAATGTGTTAGTGGGGCTTTAATCTATGCTTTAATACTTTATTTTTTTTTAATTTGTGTATATTTTGTTAAACTGGTCAAAATAGAACAACTTCGAACAAAAATTTTTATTTTTGGTAAATGCGTTTTTTATGCTCATTTTCATATGTGTTAAGATGGTTCCGAAAAATCAACTACTGGTATATCACGTGAAAGAAGGTTGGGAGCCGCTGTGTGGTTTTCTGGACGTTCCAATTCCAGATCAATCCTTGCCACACAAAAATAGGGGCGGTGCTTTGTTAGACGACTGGAGAAAAGATAATCCTATAATGCAACGGATGGAGAAAGAACTATTTTTAACCCTTGGAATCCTATTTGCCCTGATTATCGCTGGAATTTGCAAAATTGCTCAACTGATTCTATAGCTTAGAAACATTAGCGTGCTTTTTCCACGACACCATTTTGTCCGCTCTGACATTATGGCATGAATATTCAGATATACTTAGTTGGTTTCGCTGGATAAGCCTTCACAACATGTTCTCGAATTCGCACTTTCAGGACCAGCGCAATAAAATCCGGACGGAGCTATGTCAACTTTAAATCGTTTTAAAACCCGAAATCAAAGGAGGTTAGCAGAGATGCGTGCACAGAAAGATTAGGCTCTTATAAAACAGTGCAGTTGATTTACTTTGGCGTGGGAGCATGTTTTCTATCGCAAGCGTTTTGCGCAAAATATTACGTTCCTC
>QXVZ01016326.1:0-17110 GCA_008931825.1 Phallusia fumigata | reverse complement strand
AAATCTTTACTTTCAAATTTGTAAAACTGATTTTTAAACCGATCACGTTCTAAAAACATCACTTCTATTCAGAAATTGCATGTGTGTGGGGACCCATATGTTTATGCTAGCAGAAACAATCATGTTATAAAATGCCAAGGGAATAAGGGACCCAATGTAATGTGGGTATTGAAAATATATCCAATGTAATAAAGAAAATGGTATATGTGGAGAACATCATTTTGAGGTGGTAGTGTATGTGGAATAAAAATATGGAGAACACCACCTCTCTAGTTTTAATTGTGTTATCTTCGGTTAGAACAGGGGTTGGTACCTGTGCCACATATGGTGCTCCAAGCGATTTACAAGTCCATATTCTCATACAGTTTTTAAGTCAAGTTGAGCGACCTCCTCATTTTATTTTCTTTAATTACAGCACAACTGCAGCAACAACCCACACAGTGCACATGTAAACCAGCCATTTTGAGTTTATTTCGCTTGGTTAAAGAAAAGATATGGGGCCAAAAGATTAATGGCACAATGGTGGATCGAGGTTGAACATGCTGCAGCTACACCTTAGTTAGCCAACTAAACACAACAGCATTAAGATGTGACATCATCAACGTGTTATGTAGAGTCATTTAAATTTTGACATATTTTTGTTAAACTGGTGCATTGCGTTCAGAAGGTTGGCAACCCCTGTATTAGACTCCCCTGTATTAGAGGGCATTTACGTCACTTTAAGCATAAGCACACCTTAATATCTTCAATCTTTACTTCACATTTGACAACCGACAAACTTGATAAGTCAAACTGTGATGAGTGGAGTTCGCCATCAACTCCAAAACTTACAACTGGAATGCATCGCAATGATGCCTGAGAGTAACCTGGTAAAGTAAAAGTTATTTACACGTACTACATTTTTTTGTGATAGGTTACCAAAGGTTATCGACCAAAGGTGGAAATATATCTTCTCTACTGACCTCTAGGGCATGTCTCAGCAGAATAACTCAATGAATTCACAGAAATTTCAGGAAAACTAAAACCTTGCACAGTTTTTTCTTGACAAGAAGCTAAAACAAGTGCAAATATAAATTTTAACAGGCAAATGTGTTGGGGGAAATTTGACACTGGCTTACTGGTTTGGGGAATCCCCAACAACAAGCCATCTGAATTTTTGGAGGAAAATTTGACAAAGCCACTGAGAAGAACAGTTGGTGGTTGAAATCCATTGCTGAACTGAACTAAATATCTGCGTAAAATAAATAAAATATCAACTTTAATGAACAGCAAAAAGCCTAAATGTATTAAAATTGTAAATAATATTTCATTTGCAACATTTTTTTTACCATTTTTACCTCACAGTTAAATTGAACTCAATATTTTGAATGATAACTTTTCTAACATTGTCATTTCCATGTTGAAAGATTTTGAGCAGATTTTCTTGAAGTTTCTTTTTGAGCCTTTCGTTACTCAATCCGTTTGAGGTGAAGTTTTGTGAAAACTCATGAAGATACAATTCTTGACAAATTTACAGATTTGAAAATGTATTAACGAAGCTAAAACACATTAAAAACCTTATACAACTCACTGTGACACGTTTTTCCATTTCCTTCGTATCCTGAATTACAAGTGCAGGTAAAATTTCCAGCAAAATGTTCACACTTTGCATTCACATCACAATTGACAGTTTCTGCAGAACAATGGTCCACACCCGTGCAAACAAATCCATCTCCTTCAAATCCTTCTTTGCACGAACAAATGAAACTACCTATTGTGTTGTTACACTCTGCATTTATGTGACAGTTGTCAGTTCTTGAAAAGCATTCATCAATGTCTTCACAATTTGTTCCACTACCAGTAAATCCATTTTCACAGCTGCAAATGTAACTGCCAATTGTATTTTTGCAAGTTGCATTTACATGACAATTGTCTGTGTTTGAAAAGTATTTATCAATGTCCATACAATTTTTTCCACTACCAGTAAATCCATTTTCGCAACTGCAAATGTAACTGCCAAATGTATTTGTGCAAGTTGCATTTACATGACAATTGTCTGTATTCAGAATACATTCATTGATATCTGAACAACACCTTCCACTGCCCGTGAAACCATCTATGCATGCGCATATATAACTGTCTGCTTCAGTTTTACATGTTGCATTTGAATGACAGGGATTGGCTACGCCACAACTTACTTTTGTACCGGTACCTAATAGATTCTCTGAAACAATTGAGCATTTTATAACAAATAGAATTATTATTTTTAACCATTTGTTTCAATATACCTGTAGCAATGAAGATTGGTGTTGATGGCTCTCCGATGGATGCCTCATAAATAACATACACAGTAATGTTGTATTGTGTGTTTTCCAGCAAACAGGAAAGAGTATAGTTTGTGCTGCTTGTGACAACATTTTCTGAATGGTTTCCTAAAAGAAAGGATTAATAGACAACTGTATAGTTTTACCATATTTCTGGAAATGAAACTCAATGTTTGCATCATAAACTATTTTGAAAAAACAGCTAAATGTTAAAACCAGATATGGGGTTTCGTCCCTACATTATACAACATAGAAATATTGGGAAGATATCAATAGAGCTGTTAACCAATTTTTCGGGAAAAGTCATGTGAACTGCCACCCGCAAGTATATTTAGCATTAGACTAGAAATGAAACTTAATCTTGCATCAAAACTATTTTGGCTAGGAAAGTTAAGAAACTTTTAAATACTCACTAGATTGATAAACAATTTGATAATAGTTTGCACCTATTATGACATCATAAGCAATAGTGATGTCATGAACGCCAACTGACAGAACTGAGACATTTGGACCAGATGCTGATACTGAAACAAAAAGAATACATAAATCTAAAAACTTTGAAGGAGCTTTGCTTCAAAGGTTTTAGATTGAAAATCATGTTGTTTCCTGCTGGGTATTGTAATGGTTGTTATTGGCCTTGTGCTATTATTCTGTGTAGCCTTGTGTTATATCCTTACTTGTAGCTGTTGTGTAATTAAGACTGTCAGCAGCAGAGTATGATGGAGATACGAACACCAATACCATATATTCTGTGCCAGGTATTAGGTCACCAAATGTTGCATGAGATCGTTGGATATTAGAATAGTATGCAATCTTTTTTGAGCTGTTCGTAGTACGTAGTTCCACATTGTAGGAGTAACTATGAATTTTTTCGTTTTTATCCCATTCAATGGTTAAATATGATTGAGATTGAGAAACCACTTTTAGGCAACAAAGCTTGGCTGCAAAACAGAAAAGGTCTATAATAGTTTGTGTGTCCTTGCATTGTAATGTGGCAAACCTACCAATGCATTTTGAAGGAACTTTGCATTTGCAAATTGATCCCAAAACACCATGATAACAATGACCATAATACCGACAGGTAATCCAAAAATGTGAGTTTTCATAATATACAGTATTAATTCTCCAATAATTGTACGAAGATGAATCATGGTTGTTGCAAACACCTAAACACATAAAAGAAGCAACAAGCAAATAATATTTTGAATCTAGCAAAAGTTTAAAGGAGTTTTAATTAAACACTTCTTGTATTAACAAAATAACTAATTTCTTTTAGTAATATTAGGTGTTTATTTATTTTACATCTCATATTGATCAATCAATAGGATTGTAGAGTTTGGATTTAGCAAACACCTTGGGTGCTGGCAACACATAAATCAAAGAATCCCTACCAACACAACTGATTCCATCACCAGCAAATCCTGCATTGCACTGACAAGTAAAACTCCCTTTAGTATTAAAACAAGTTGCTTCCTCATGACAATTATGAATTCCATTGGTGCATTCATTAATATCTTTAAATACATGTAATAAAAATAAAGACATTAATATAACAAACGATGTTAGTGTTTAAAAGTGCCATAAGTCCATTAAAATTATTGCAGGTACTTCTAACCTCCATGCGAATTTTTTTGTGTAGATAACATCGCATCAATTACTGGAAAGTTATGTTCACGAAACAGATTTTTTTATCATACAAATAATGGATTACCTTTTAACTTTGTCATGAAAGTGCCAACCAATTTGGGGGGGGGGGAAGGTCACGAGATTAATGCCCAAGTGAACTGCCATTCCCAGTTATATCAAGCATTAGACTGCGGTTAGATCCAAAAACACAAACAAGGGTGGCTTTCACCATATTCCCATTCCACATGCATTATTACTCAATTTAAAAGTTGATTTAAATTTAAATTTTGTGTAACTTATTTAATTTGATGAAAAAATGTTAATTATTCCAACTGTGATCAAATCTACAAATTTTAGAGGGCTAGCAAGTCAACAGCCACCAGAAATGAAGGGTAACAACCCATGTTTGGGGGCTGGTGGGGTATTGACTGGGGCTATAGGATCAAGCATACGAAAAAACAAACCACAACTAGAAGGGTGGTTTATCATACATAGACATTCTATATACGCTATTACCCAATATTAAAAGAGGATTTATTCCCCACATTATTTTACATTGGGTCTAAACCTGCACTATTTTGACATGATTGTTTCTGCTGGCAGAAACGCATGGGTCACCACACATGCAAAATTCTACATTGAGCATTTTTCTGGATACATGTTCAGGCCATAGGTAAAAACAAAGCAATAAGTGCTGGAGGCATAACTACTGAGGCTTCAGGGTAAAACACTGCAATTAATGTATCATCATGGCATAATAGACACTCTGTCCCAGTTTCACCAAATTCGAACATTGTTTAGTAATTTGACCCATTTAAGGGGCTAGTGGGGTGACTGCAGGGGCGAGGGGGAAAACAGAAAAACAATACACTGCAGTTGCATTTTGCACAAATTATCCAAATTTTACTAAACTTGGACACTGTTTAAAAAATAGACCCATTTTAAGGGGCTAGTGGGGTAACGGCTGGGTCTCTAGGTAAAACATGGCAAATATTCCACCGACATGGTATGTTACACAAACTGTCAAATTCGGACATTGTTTAATAATTTGAGCCATTTGAGGGGCGAATAGGGTAAAAAGCAACAATCGATACCCCACAATGACCCAACCTAAAATGTATTAAAATTTTATTTCAATCAGATATTGTTTATAAGGTTAACCACTGGAGGGAGCCACAAGACATGAGACCACATCCCGACTTGAAGCACAACCCAATGAACCTTCATTCAAAAACCACTGGGGCTATGGAGTTAATCTAAACTAATGACACACCGCCATGACCATATCTACCAGCTGTGAGTTTCATCCAAATCCATCAAACATTACATGCCAAAAGTGCATGAACAAGCCGCAGGGGGCAAAAAAGAAAAAGTAAGAAAAAAAGAAAACAAACAGAGTGACAACAATATGTGTCCCCTTCAGGAAGGGGACCTATAATGACCAAAACTATAGCGTATTACATTTTTATCCAATTCAAACATAGTTAAAAAACATCACCACCGGAGGGAGCTACATGACAACCACTGGGACCTTAGGTCACAAAACCAGTGACAGCTAAAAAAAAACCAGTGACAGCTCCATCCAACTTCTGTCTGTTCAAGTTACATTTAACTTCAAGTAGTTGATAATGGATTGATGCTGGTACCACTACTTGCACAGAAAGTTTTCATCTGTGATGTGGTAAAGCATAAACAATACCACAGTAATTAATGCACCACACTGGCATGTTACACAAACTGTCATATTACACAATTTCAGCTAATATGGACAATGTGTAATAATTGGCCCATAATAGGGGGCTAATGGGGTAACCACTTATGGGGGAGTGAAAACAATATGTCTCCCATTTAGGAAGAGGAAGCATAACAAACAAAATTTATGCATTAATTTCACTTTTCCTGAAACATACCTGCACAATTTCCATGTGTTTGTGTATAACCAGGGCAACATTGTGTTGAATTATTTTCACAACTTGAAATAACTTGGGAAACTTTAATTGGTAGGTTTTCCAAATCACTTCCTTATTCAAAAAAAATAATTGTTATGCTTTCCAAAAATGTAACATTTTTTAGCCTTACCAGTGGTAAATATTTTGCTAATAATTTCTTCTCCAGCAGAGTTAAGTGCTGTAATAGTGAGGTTGTATTTTGTTCCAGGCTTTAAGTTGATAAAGACAGCCCTATTAAATTTAAACTCCCATTGCTCAAACCCAGGACCAGTTAACACTGTAATGGTGCGAGCTGCATTTCCAGTTTTCCAAGTAAATCCAAGACTTGTGGATGTATTCCACACCAGCTGTAGATCCAACAATATCGGAGTTTCTGAATGTAATTATGTGTGGTTGGCAATTTGTTTGAATCTGTGAGTTTTATTAAATTACAGTGAAGTTTAATTGCATATGTAGCAGTATTCTACACAACCAAACAACACATGTGTATCAAAAAATTACCTATGCAATTTGCTTTACAGAAGCAGGTGTATCCATTAGCACCAAATTGACAATATCCACATGAACTACTGCAATATCCTGAGATGAAAATTACCCAATTAGCATTTTGGTTTGTAAAATCTCAACTAACAGTCTATTTTAACAATTTAGAATGTTTAATACTACAAGACAATACTACAAACTTATCATATTTGACCACTGTCTTGGAGTAGTGGGCAACCTGAAAAGTAGAAGGCAAGAATGGGGAAAATGGAAATGGGGACCTGATCCACTGGACAACAAGCAAATAATTGTAATCCCACTTTACTTTAACAATTTATTTAAATTTGTGAGCAAATAAAAACAGATTTTTTTCTTACCCACACAGATTTTTCCATCTCCAACAAACCAGTCTTTACATTCACAAACATAACTTCCTTTGGTATTGTGACACAACGCTTCAATATGACAGTCATGACTGCCCAGTGAACATTCATTAATATCTGGCAAACAGATTTTAAACGTTTTCAACTGGCTTACATAAGAAACTGAATAAAACAAGGAAACACAAACCTTGGCACACTTCATTGTTCAGTTTGTATCCATCATTACATGTCTTAGTTACATTGTTGTAATGATGTAAATTTATTGCCGGTGCAGTGGAGCTACTCATTGGTGTTGCATTTGTGTCTAAAATAATTTACCACATGAGTTAAAAGCCTATGTGATAAAAAAATTATTAGGAACTCTTGTACATGTCTTCTTGCTACAGTTTGAGTTGAGTTGAGTTGAGTTTAAACATAAATAGATGTTGTGTTGGGTGGCCTTTTTTGTTAACTCAAAAGTTTAGACTGAAGGTACTTGAATATACTTCCTCACACAAAACTAACTCAGATTTGGTTACTTGCTTTTGGGTATTTTTTGTACCAAAGCTTAGTCTCAGGTACTTACCTGTTGTAAAGTTCACAATTTTCTGTGCGCTTTTGGGGGAAAAGTTTGCTTGTACAACAACAGAATAAGATGTGTTTGGTTGAAGGTTTGTAAATGAAATTTGTTGAAAATGGTACTGGTAACTTGCACTCCAGTTCCCGCTGCTGATTGTAACAACAGTGTTACCGGAAGATCCTTGCTCCCACAGAACAATGGCAGCGGTGTTGTTCTTCCATGCAACACCTATGTGTTGGATCTCAGGATCTAATTGAAATTATTAGACAATTGTTTAAGCAAAAAATGTGCGGTGGAAGTTTTACAAAAATTTGGAAATTATTAGGTTTTATGCTTTCACAGAGTGAAAACAGTATGGGTTTCTTCTGGAAGAAAAACTATTATAAATTATTTTTGTCATACAACTATATGTTTGCCTTTAAAGTAGTTTAGCAGGGGGATAATACAAAAATAAAGTAAACAAATTAAAAAAATTTGCATGTACTTTAAACAGTGAACTGTGGCATAAAAAACTTGCTAACATAGGAAAACAAAAATGCATATTTTAGGCCTAAAAAAGCCAACCTAATTAAAGCAGTTTTCTTAATAATGAAAACAAAATAAATTTTTTTACTTACCAAAAAGCCTACCGCACAACAAATATGTTACTTACTGCCATTAATGTGTTCACATGTCCTTTGAAAGAAATTTCCATGATCACAACGAGCACATGATGGACTGCAATAATCTGCCAAAGTTAACCTTTTTTGTAAATTATTCCGTTAAGCAACATACTGGACATCGTACAAATTAAAAATAAATTGATGGTACTTACAGTATTAAGATGAAAAAAAAACATAACTTCTATTGGAATAAAATAAACAATTTAGCACAGATTATAAAATTAACACAACTTACAAAAGCAATTTTTTCCATCTCCAGCAGTCCAACTACTACATTTGCATATAAAACTTCCATTTGTATTGTGGCAAGTTGCTTCAATGTGGCAATCATGGGTTCCAAGGGAACATTCATCAATGTCTGAGTATTTTATGAACACTTTTTATGTGTATCTGAACAAGTTATACTTTTCCTACCTTGACAGATTGCTCCATTCATTATAAAGCCAGGACAGCAATGTGTTTCATTGTTGCATTGTGGGTCTAATGAGGTTGTATTGGTTCCAATGTGTGTTGAAATGTTTTTCAAGATCGTTACCTCTGCAAAGGTGCAACTTTAATTATGTTTGTGTTGTTAATTGTAAAATAATATGAAAAAATATTACCATCAAAAAAATAAGTAAATAATTTTCCAGTTCCTTTTACGAAGTTGGATGCTGATATTGTTATTGTGTAATTGGTATTTGGAACCAAGCCTTTAAAATATGCCCCTGTGTATGAATATTCACTAAAGGCATAGGGAGTGGAAGAGACATAAGCATGGTAAGCATTTCCAACTTCCCAAACAACCAAAATACTTGTTGGTGCTGCCACCTTCTTTATTCGTATGTTTCGTATAATTGGACTTGCATCTGCAAACCACAAACATTTCCATTGACTAACAAAAAGACAACACATTGCATTTTTCGCAGCCTACTTTCACAAGTTGATCCTCTAAAGCAGTAACATGTGTAACCATTTGGTCCTTCTATGCATCGACCATTAACAGAACATGTTTTGTTACAGTATTGTGAGCAGTTGGTATTGCAGTATCCTAGACAACAATGTCATTGTGTGGTTTAAATTTGTAACAGCAGGAAAGTAAATTTAAGACAGTTTGCAATTCAATGGCACCCGAGCACTGAAAACCTTGTAAATAATTACAAACAATGCTAGCTTTTTCAGATTTCTAATCATAATTACAACTAAAAGTGTTTAAACTTTTTCTATTATTTTATTTACTTCTAGGTGATATTTAACTCATGAAAATTGACAAACAACCTGGACAAAACCTAAACAAAACACTGGACTATCCACGACCTCATCTATGCCACACAACTAATAGCCAGAACCTGTATGATGCCTGAGCCATGCAATCAAACTTCTAAAAAAAAACTTCTGCTTTGGATTGTTATGGTAACCAACCAGTTCCAAATTGGTTTTAAGTGGCTAAATTCGTCAAACCTTAACCGAACCCTTATATTACGTATGACATAAATTTAAGCTTGACCGAACCTGAACCTGTATACCGGCTCGATTGTATGATTAAAAGCAAGCTAAACATCGACAACGACAGCCCAATACGCTCGCCGTGGACCTTTATATTGCCGCCTAGTAGAAACTGAACTCGCATAAAAATCCTAAGCAATTGGGGTGATACAAACCGCCGAAAGTCTTTTTTTGTTTTCATGTTACGACATTTTCTGACAAAACTTTTTCAAAACCTCTACAGTTGAATCCATCTCCGGCAAACCAATCTTTACACTTGCAGGTGTAGCTCCCATTTGTATTCATGCAAGTTGCTTCAACGTGACATTTGTGGGTACCGAGTGAGCATTCGTCCACGTCTTAAAACACAATTTTTTTGAGAAAATTATGTTTTAAGTGCAAAAATACGAGTTTGTAGTAGAGAGCCATTGACGTACGTATTAAATTTGCAATTCAGAGGGGGCAAACCTTCATACATAGACACGTTTTAAGTCCTGAGGTTTTTTGGAAGAAAAAAAATTAATAAAGTACATTTTTCCTCCTGTCCCTACGTGCTGACGCCCATGCCCAGCATGAATGCACTACCACAGGCACCACGACTTACCAGTTCCGCTTGCACACAATACGAGTCCCGTCACAATAATCAAACTTAGCAAGTAAGACAACATTGTAACTTGCCCTACCGGTGCACAAAGTAACTGACACACAAACAAAGCGTTTAAGGCAAATAGACGTAATGCCACCAACAAAAATTCGGCCCACAGAAAGTGTCTTTCATTCAACTACTGTGCAACATAACTCTTAACAAAGATAAAACATAGGATATGGAAATTACTCATAACGTTTGTCGTAAGTTACAACGTTGTTAACCTACACAATGTTTTCACTTAAGATGCAGAGGTCCCACTCTTTTCCTCCATACGACGATTTCCTATTTCCTTGTATGTTAAAGTGTGTAGCTGTTATAATTGAAACGGTAAAGCTTGACTTGCCTGGGTTTCCAAGTATTTGCAGCGTGTGCAAATGGGAACACATTTGCACACGCTGCATATTCATCTACAATCCATGCATCAAATTACGTAAATACCGCCCAGTGGATTGTGTAACATGGTTCAACAAGCTCCTGGGAACGTTGCAGTTTTACTAATCTTATAATGCATCCATTACGAATACGTTTCTAACCCAATCCCAGTATGCGTTATACATATTTAGAATACAATAGGGTAGCCAGCTTAAAATTTTGGGAATGGCCAAATATTTCTAAGGTTAACCTACACAATGTACAACTTAAGATTTTTTGCAATAACAATCTATCTTAATGCACAATTTAGAAATATTTTTTTGGGGGAGGGGGTCCATGGCCCCCTTCGCCACTCCTTGGCTACGCCTATGCTACCCTAGCGCCAGTTTGCCTAGCTTGGGAATATCAGTTTAACAATTCCGGGTGGCTAGCGGAAGATTCTTTTGTCTAAATACAAACAGATAAAATTTGATAAATGTTGATTGTAGACGGGAGGTCAATGAAATCATGCAGTAAGGAAGACAGTGACTCAAATTCTCATTCAATGTTGCTGGATCATATTCTAGTTCATATACTCTGTTTAAAAAGTTGACTGACAGCTAATAATCGGCCAACTCATCACAGCTTGTTTGCTAGCGTCGTGTTTTTTGCGATTCATAAAAAAAGCAATCGAAACTCGGAAACAAAAAAGTCTGCCTTGAACCTCGACGTTTCGGAAGATGAGAGATGGAGTAAAAAGGAGAAAAAGAGGAGGAGTGAAAGCGAAAACGCACACATGCCGGTTAGCTTTCTGTGCGGTGGACGCACACAGCTCGTCAGACGAACGATATAAAAAACTACTACGAAGCAAAATATATATTGCAGTGGTAAAGGGTGGCGAGGAGGCATGGGATTTAGGGGCTGTACTTGTGTGGAACGCATTCACTGTTTGAATATTCCCGAACAAAAGTACGGTAAACCTATAAGCTTACGGCATACCACACAAGCACAGCCCTCAGTTGAGCAGATTTTACGAAAACAGATTCAGTTTAACGTTGTAAAATCGCAACACACGCCCAGCGGATGAGCGCACAGTTGCATAGCATTGAAAAGAGCAAGAGCGCGTCATATGACGTCACATCACGTGTTGGGGCCCGAGTACACTGCTGCCAATCAACTGGGTCCAAAAACAGCGTCGTATGCGGTTCGGTGTTACGTCACAATGTCTCTGTCGGTGACGTCACAAAGGGATGCTACTTCTACGGTTTCACTTATCGATGACGTAATGCGGTGATGATTGCGTAAGCGGAAGGTAAGGTGAAAACATGAATGACGCAACGACTATCGCGAGCGAGAAGTGAAAATTAGCTAAGTCGAAACAATGGGGGAGGGGATAATAAGAATAGACGAAGAACGCGCGCTCTGAGTAAAATCGCAAGCGTGGAAACCAATATCGCTGTAAAAAAGAACAAAGACAAAATGTGAAGCGACGGGCAAAAAAAACACAAGGGGCGTGGCGGGGGTGTGGCCGATATAAGATTGCCTGGCAAAAGTACGCGGACTTTTTATGCTGAACTTGATTGGTGCAAAACCGCGGCGTGGATTTGCTAGAAAAATAACTCCATAGTTTCCTCGCGGTCGTGTTTCGTCTTAAAATTGGGATCGGAAGCCGCGAAGTGAAATCTTCTACCACCACCACCGGTCTTTTCCCCGCCGTCTTTGGACGAAGCCGACGAACTTGACCTTTCCACAGACGAGCAATCACTGAGATGCGACGGAGAAACGTTGTTGGCTCCGTCTGCCGGCGAGAGGCGCTCGTGATTGGTGGGAACTTGAAGGTGTGAGGTGGGCGGGGCGCTGGCTGCATCCTGGCGTTTATGGCTACGTCCGAACGGGAGTTTCGCGGTTTTCGAAACTTCGGAGCCTGCTGAAGAGAACGAGGTGGAACGGTGAACGAATCGCGAATATAGAACGACCGGTTGGTTAGAGTGATTAAAGCATTCCATGCAACATAACTCGGATTGTTGAGAGCAAAACATGAAATCAACACATAAAAGATAGTGTGGAACGAAGATGGGGCTTTTGTTTTCCCCAGGGGGCTCAGAGAATATATTTTTGGGTCTTAAGGTAATTCCCCAGTTTTGATACCACACTAAACCGACTAGAGAACTTGAATGAGCGGTAAGCATCTAACAAGATGATAGCTTTTTGAGACAACTTGTTTTATGTCAACGAGTTTTGGGCGCAACAGTAGAAAATTCCCCATTATTTCACCTAAATTGTTCAAACCCCAATTTTGTGGCTGTCAGTGGACTCGATAAATGCTAAAGTTTCAAAATGATAACATTCTTGTGTTCTAATCTCTACTCGGGGCAAATTAGCTTCGATCAAGGAATAGCGTTTTTTTATATCAGCGACCCACATATACATGGACCTCTACAATGGGTTAGTCTATGTTCATTTGTTTGTCGCTATTGTGTTTAACTTGTGACTAGTGACTTCGCGTTACCATTAGTTTTACTGTGACCACGGTGTTCTTTAAATTAGGCGTTGCAACTTTGGTGCAAAAAGGTCCGTCCGATGCTGGATGTCGGGTTTTAAGTTCAACTATGCACTTCTACGTTGGTTAAGGAACTACAATCGTCAGATTGTTAGTCCAGTCCAATTAAATATGACATGCACACTGCAAGGCCGTTGTGAAAGAAAACAAAAGTATTTGAAAAAGGTAGAAATCAAGGCAAAGCAAAAACGTTTACTCAAGAAAATTCTAGTAAAATTTTTCTCTTTGCTACGAGGCGAGCGTTAGTGGCAAAGAACGGTTTTTTTCGAAAACCCGAAAACCAGTAATAAATTGCCATCAGGTAACGCATAACGTTTCGCTTTAGTAAGTCCCCAGGTGTTAAGTCTTTGAAGGGATTGTTTATTGGAAAATTGTGTTACACAGTTCTCACATCTTACAAACTAACATCTGAGTACAAGGTTTTAATCAGATTACAAAACCGAAAAATGTCGCGTTAAGAATCCAAACGTTTTTTTGTGGCCAAACGTATAAACATAAAAATCATACTGTGACCTAATTTAACTGGTTGCGAAATCTATGTAACTTGCGACGCCAAACCAAGGAAAAGANTGGCTGCATCCTGGCGTTTATGGCTACGTCCGAACGGGAGTTTCGCGGTTTTCGAAACTTCGGAGCCTGCTGAAGAGAACGAGGTGGAACGGTGAACGAATCGCGAATATAGAACGACCGGTTGGTTAGAGTGATTAAAGCATTCCATGCAACATAACTCGGATTGTTGAGAGCAAAACATGAAATCAACACATAAAAGATAGTGTGGAACGAAGATGGGGCTTTTGTTTTCCCCAGGGGGCTCAGAGAATATATTTTTGGGTCTTAAGGTAATTCCCCAGTTTTGATACCACACTAAACCGACTAGAGAACTTGAATGAGCGGTAAGCATCTAACAAGATGATAGCTTTTTGAGACAACTTGTTTTATGTCAACGAGTTTTGGGCGCAACAGTAGAAAATTCCCCATTATTTCACCTAAATTGTTCAAACCCCAATTTTGTGGCTGTCAGTGGACTCGATAAATGCTAAAGTTTCAAAATGATAACATTCTTGTGTTCTAATCTCTACTCGGGGCAAATTAGCTTCGATCAAGGAATAGCGTTTTTTTATATCAGCGACCCACATATACATGGACCTCTACAATGGGTTAGTCTATGTTCATTTGTTTGTCGCTATTGTGTTTA
The DNA here is from genome assembly GCA_008931825.1 of Phallusia fumigata. Taxonomy (NCBI): domain Eukaryota; kingdom Metazoa; phylum Chordata; class Ascidiacea; order Phlebobranchia; family Ascidiidae; genus Phallusia; species Phallusia fumigata. Next base: position 2,926 of record QXVZ01016326.1, on the reverse strand, counting down.
ACTTGTGACTAGTGACTTCGCGTTACCATTAGTTTTACTGTGACCACGGTGTTCTTTAAATTAGGCGTTGCAACTTTGGTGCAAAAAGGTCCGTCCGATGCTGGATGTCGGGTTTTAAGTTCAACTATGCACTTCTACGTTGGTTAAGGAACTACAATCGTCAGATTGTTAGTCCAGTCCAATTAAATATGACATGCACACTGCAAGGCCGTTGTGAAAGAAAACAAAAGTATTTGAAAAAGGTAGAAATCAAGGCAAAGCAAAAACGTTTACTCAAGAAAATTCTAGTAAAATTTTTCTCTTTGCTACGAGGCGAGCGTTAGTGGCAAAGAACGGTTTTTTTCGAAAACCCGAAAACCAGTAATAAATTGCCATCAGGTAACGCATAACGTTTCGCTTTAGTAAGTCCCCAGGTGTTAAGTCTTTGAAGGGATTGTTTATTGGAAAATTGTGTTACACAGTTCTCACATCTTACAAACTAACATCTGAGTACAAGGTTTTAATCAGATTACAAAACCGAAAAATGTCGCGTTAAGAATCCAAACGTTTTTTTGTGGCCAAACGTATAAACATAAAAATCATACTGTGACCTAATTTAACTGGTTGCGAAATCTATGTAACTTGCGACGCCAAACCAAGGAAAAGATGAAATTTGCAAAACCGATTTCAACCAAAAAACGGTGAAAACTTCAAGCACAAAGTGAGTGAGAGTTCGCGCGCAATTGACGTGACGTCAAAGTGCACGTGACCATGCCGCCGTCACGTGACCATGCGGTCGAGCCACGTGACCAAGAGAGTGAGTGGGTTTAGTCGATTGGGGGGGGCGGGCCAGGCGATCGCCCCGTGGTTGCCGTTGGGGGGCGCTGGGGGGGCTAAACTTACTTCTACACAATATGTAGCTTCTTACTGGACGGGTGCGAGGCGGATTGGCCCGATGCCAACTTGGAAAGCTTGTTGGGGATAATTTGGTGGACGCCGTGTTTCCCCTCGCGTGTCGGGTTGGCGATCTTCATCGGCAGTGGCTGGTGTTTCGGAGGCTGCAGGAAAAGTAGTGGTGATGTTGAGGCCGAATTGTAATGATATTAAGACAGGAAACACATAGGAAATATTGGAATGAAAATAAAACGAGCCAATACTTAACTATTTAACATTTAACTATTTAGCTTTAGATCGCTAGTTCTTACTCTAATTAATTAATTACACGCAGTAGGGCAATAACAGGGTAGCAGGTGGCCAATTAGCTGAACCTGTTAGCTGAAACAAAGTACTGTTTTAAATTAAGTATGTCATAACTGGCAAAATAGACATGCAGGGAAAAAAGCGTAAGAATCGATGCTTTCAAATTTTCATGTGCGTGACTGTATTTAGCCTATACCAAACCAATGCAAGACAAATACCTGCAGAGCAGTGGTGATCTGATTCGTGGCGCTGTACTGCAGATGTATAGGAAGGTTGTGATGGCCCGGAGCAGCTTGCGCAGGTGCCGAAGAATCCCTCTTCACCCCAGGGAAAGTCCGAGGATAATCGGCCGCACTGGCGTAGGTGGGAGACGGCGGAGGTTGCTTTGAATCACTCGATTGTACTTGAAGACTGGAAAACGATTTGGAACCCGAGAGCGCCCCCTTGCTGGAGTCCAGGGGCCCTCTAGCGGCGTCGATGGAATCAGCGTTGTTGCTGTTGTTCTTATTGGACGCGGAGGACAAAGAGGATGTGGATGCAGAGCCATGGAGGTCGTATCGTCGCTGAAGGTCCCTGAGGCGGGTAAGCTCTTTCTGATGCTCCTCCTTTAGCCGATTGAGCTCATTCAACTTCGCCTCGACTTCATCCTGATCTTTTTTCATCTTCAACTTCGCCTCTTGTAGTTCGAGTTTTTCGCGGTCGGTGACGCGCTGGAAGCGTTCGTTGGTTTTGTTGAACTGATCTCGTTCCCTTTCAAACGATTGCTGTTGGAAAAGATAGTTGACGTTAAGAGAAGTTCAGCAGAATACCGGCCAAGCTAACTGAACGAAAATTATTTCTCCTTGTTATCCCTGCTGCCTGGCATGATCTGTTTCAAGGGCTTGACATAAATTTCTCATTGAAGGAAATTTTCAACAAACCTGTTGCCTCCTGAGTTCATCCATTTGCTCTTGCTGCTTGATCTGGTTCCTCTTCATCTCAGCTTCCTGCAACGTCCCAGATCTCTTCTTTGTGTTCCCACGATCCTGAAGCAGTTGCAGATGCAACCTGGATGGATAAAAACCGGAATAACAAACACAAGTAAACAGGTTTTTGTGTGTCAATCAATCCGTCTTTGAACTGTAAATTTTATTTAGTTTTCTAACCAGTTGCCTGTTAAGCAGATGGCAAGGAACAGCGCCAATTAAAGTGGTCATTTAAATGTAAGATCATGATGGGGTTTATGAAAAGATCTCCAACAAACATATATGATGAGTTTTTTCCATCACAATGCGTTGAATTATGAGAGTGTACAACATTGCCATCAGCTTTTGGACTTACCAACCATGTATTGTTAACCCGTCAATGTCAAAGGGGAAAGACTAACCATGCACCTTTGCAGGTGAATGATATCAACTGGTTTTACCTTTCCATGTGAGTGTCTTGTTGTGTTGTAATGGACAAGTAACTGTGGAATAGATTGCTGAGTTGGTTGAGGGCTGACACTTGATCTGTAGTGGGTGGGAGTAGAGGGAACTCGACATCCGGAGCGCTACTCGCTGTCGGGGACGAGTTACGACTCGAACCGTTCTTGCTGGGAGGCTGCGAGTAAAAATACAGAGTTGGTGGTTTTGTTTGGTGTTTTCGCCCGAATAAAATAATCCTGTTGATTTTATTTGACATTAAAATTGTTTTTTACTTCTAAAGTTCAACAAAAATATTCACTTGGTTATTCTTCATCCTTACCCATGCCTTGGTGATGCTGCCC
>QXVZ01016325.1:5023-16752 GCA_008931825.1 Phallusia fumigata | reverse complement strand
GAAATGTGACGTCACAATGTTTTACTGTTGCCAAAATGTCGCGCCGAATTTCTCTATTTAGGTGTACGCGAATCTTGCTAGACTGTGTTTTGTGACTCCATTGTTGGGAGAATTATGGTTTTTGTCACGTCAATGTTGAGAAATGTTGGACTACTTTATTAATCACCACGTACCCTTGGCCTGTCAGGGACCTAATACCGAATTAGAGTCGGTCGTCCAAGCATTTTTTGTGCAGTAAGATGTGGGATAGAAAAATCTCCCCTGCGGTGGGGTTCGAACCCACGACAGTTCGCTTTCTACCAAGTAAAACCTAACCTACACAGATAAGCTCAGGGATTGTGAATCGTGGGAATTTTCCACTTCAGGGGGGATTGTATTTGCAAGGGGAAAAATTTGTTAAAAATATAAGTTTGTGGTAATAACTATTAGGTTTTTCAGTTTTTTATGAAGTAAGAGCTTGTTTTTTTCTTTTTAACATGCTAATATAAACCTACTATTTGCGAAAATTTTGGTTGGTGGTTGCCACGGAATAAATAAGAAAGTTGTGCTACCTAAAATTCGAAACACAGCCACCTTTGCCGGCTACACCCGAAAATGCGTTTGACAAACATATCTTTCATATTTTACAGTCACCGGCAACCGACTTGCAAACGAGAATCCCTTTCTCCTAAGCATCGGCGTTGTTTGGTTTCGTTTCCACAACAAACAAGCCAGAAAGATACGGAACCAATATCGTGATTGGAAGGACCAGCAAGTATTTGACGAGGCCCGCGCCAGGACCATTGCGGTTTATCAGGTAATACCCAGTTCTAATCGAATATTATGCCCTGGCGCTAATCAGTTTGGTCGAATATAGTTCGTTTCACATTTCGTATCCAGCCGAATATTAACTATTTTACTATCCGGTTCCAGGTTTGTCTCCTTTATCATCCGATTCCGGACAAGCCTCTGTTCCTTTACTATCCGGTTCCGGTCCCACTGTATTTTTTACTATCCGGTTCCGGACGGGGTAGTGATTTTTGCTACTCGCTAAAAACAATGCTTTTTTCGGCCCGGTTGTATTTAAATATGCGTTTTTTAATATTAGTTATTTTATCATCCAATTAAGGCCCTTTGCTGCATAATTTTAAACATTTAATATGTTCTAACATTTTGGTTTTCAAAGGAGTTCCGAAATATTTATTTTGTAGAATATCGTCATGTACGAATGGCTTCCTGTCCTACTGGGCGAACGACTACCCGAATATCAAGGTAAAAAAATATCTTTAAGGTTATAATGTCGTTTTGTACCGGGTAATAATGGTAAACTTCGTATGTTTTTGAAACTTTTTTATATTCACCTAGTTTTAAATCTATTTTATCTGCCGCAACTAAAAAGGAAACGTTCATTTTCCCATGTAGGATACAACTCAGGAACATCGGTTGCCATTAGTAACGTGTTTCAGGGCGCCGCCATGCGGTTTCTGCAGACAACAGTGCCGCCTGGCGGAAAGGTGCGCTCTAACAATCCAGGGTAAGATAACAAACATAGTTAAGTGCACATTGAGATATCATGTCATCACGCAAAATATATTTGATATTCACACAGGAATTGTTCGTTCTCCCAAACGTCGATTCGCCTTTGCCAGAGCTACTGGAGATCTGAGGTAAAACACCATAGCTTTATGATTCATATCATTAACACAATTATTCGGTACTTTGGGTTGTAATATGGTAAAAACGCTATTATTTGTGACGTCATTACGGGCGATTTGATATCATATTAAATTTGCAAGCATAAAATTTTGTTAGTAACTTTACATTGGGAATAAATTAATTGCGAAAGCTTTTCTAACATAGATATTTTTCGTGAAACTTGTTTTTGTGTATTGTCAGAATGTCTTGCCCTCTGTATTATTAGAACTGTACAAATTGGCACATTACGAATAATAGTCCCCGTTTCAAACCATCTAATTTCAATGTTTTTGTCACTTTTTTCAACCCTTTATTTACAAGCAAGGCACTGGCCAAAACAGACTAATCGATGGTGGGATTCGAACTCACGACCTCGGTTTTTCTGTTAAATTGCAGGAACTAATAAAGGAGCATTCTTTGGAAAGTATTCTGCTCGGCATGTCTGTTCAACTGGCCGAAAAAGAAGATAACGTTATCACACAAGACTTGAGAAATTCATATCATGGACCTCTGGAGTTTTCCAGAAGAGACCTAGTCTCTCTATCTATACAGGTAAGTAGAATAATTAACTATTCTGGAACATTAGAAAATAATTATTTTCGGGTCTTCGAATCCTGTTCCATGCAATCTTAAGATACACAAATAGAATCTTGATATCCTGATGGTTTCGAAATCACACATTACACTAAAACGTTTCGGGCTGAAATAACGTTACTAGGGATGCTCTATTTAGGATTCGAATCCGTAAGTATTCGAAATGAAATCTATACCTTGAAATATATATCACTCATTATAACATGATTCCTACAACGTATTCCAGAATATTCTAGACTTTATTTGTTAACTTTCTATTCGATTCGTTTTTACCCTGTATCAACCTGTTTTTACGTAGACCGGTAGAGACCATGGACTACCGGATTACAACACTGCTTTGGAAGAATTCGGATTTAATCGAACTGACTTCACGGGGAACCCCCTGGTAGGGAACTTTTTCCGAAATAAAATTAACAGTTTTACAAGTTGGACCCCAAGGTTGTGTTTTTGGACGACGTAACAGCTGAAAAACGCTCTTCTGTCTTTTAGCGGGAGAAAATTTTACAAATCCACCAATCAGCGGCTTTCGACAACATCGACATTTTGATTGGTGGACTGCTGGAAAGCGTCAACCAACCAGGAACTACGATTCCACCACTATTTGCTCGAATTATTAAGGACCAATTTGTGAGGATTAGAAATGGCGACAGGTTCTGGTTTGAAAACGAAAAAAATGGGTAAGCACATTTTTCAAAATCTGTATGGTTTAAAGGAAAGACGAGGTGAATATATTTGTTCGGTTAAAGAAAAACTGAGCTAATAAATTGTTGAACGAAAAATATATCTTTCTTTACCATTTATTAATTACACATTTTTTCGGTCGTAATGCCGTTAATGTGTTAATGGCCTTTGAAATTTAAGCACGTTACTCATACCAACTTTGTGATTGGTTGGACCACGGGGTTACCAAAGGTCACATCACTCTTCGCCTGTGTACTGTACTAAATTTTACCACCGCTCTATAATTTTTTTAGATTGTTTGATGCTGCGACTATCAGAGAAATACGTAACACAACGTTTNCTACATGGCAGCTCTCTTGCAGTTTTGCTTTTAACTGAGCTATTTTTTATGATCAGAATTAATGGTTTTTGCAGACTATTGGCCAAGACAATCCAAACTACCAAGAATTAATCCCAGAACTTGCCCAGACCAAACTTAGTAAAGCGGAGGTGGCCGAGTTGTTCCGAATTCCGGCCAACTCGTCGTTTCTTGACAAAATTTTCGAACATTCCAATCTCTCCGATGGCTCTATGACGTATGAGGTCTTCTGCAGGTTTCTCGCCTTTTTCTTCAACGGTAATTACGCGCAGTGTTTCCAAAACATTTTCTACGTATTGTTTCGGATGTTTGTGGTGCAGTGTTTCCGAAATTTTTTTTGCAATTTAGAATTGATAGACAGGTCGTAAACGGAGCAAATTTGTTTTTTTTTGTAGGCCAACCTCGACAGAAAGCGCGCCTACTATTTGACCTTTATGACGTCAGAAAAGAAGAGCGTCTCACCGCTAAGGAGTTCACGGCCATGATTAAGTGAGAATTTTATTTTGGTTTGTTGCGCAATCTGAATTTCAACCCAAAACGGCCTGCTTTCTACTCAGGTCAATAATGACGATTACGAACGCCGAAAAACTGGCAGATGTCCCCCTTGATGACGTCATTGAGCGCATGATGACGTCATACTGCAAGACCCCGATATCGTGGTTCACATTTGAGCATTTTTCCGACTTTATGTCAAAATTCGGGGTGCAGCTGTCAGACAGTCACGTGGTGCCGATTGGTAAGTGCCTTTGTGACGTCATTAATCTATGAATACGATTGACCGACGTCATCGACTCAAGGTTTTACAAAAAAATCAAGCGCTAAGTTGAATTCCGTAGCAATTGACAAATGCTTTCAAATGCAAAGCGGGTTTCTAAACAAGCTTCGTGTAGTCAAGCGTATCCGTACTTCATCCAGGGTTTCGTTTCAGATTCGAAGTCTTTGCCTAAAACGAACAACAACAATTATTATTCGACTTGCATTGGAGTAGGGGAACGTACTGCCGATTTTGGAAGGTAAATAAATAAGGCTTGCTTCTTTTCATGGATCTTGCATCTTAACCACGTCCTTCTCAACCTTATTTATTCCCTCCCACCCTTTTAAAAAGATATTTCAAGCTGAAATCCCACCATCAGAAATTTAGCTCGTAAATAAGATGTTTATGTCAGTACTCAACTCAACTCAACTCAACTCATGTCAGTATATTAAGAAGGGAAACTAAGCGTTTATACCTGATTTTTTTACTGTGAAGATACTTTTTAAACAAAATTTCGCCTTGCTTCCGCAATACTAAATTACCCCTAGTTGGGAATTCCCCCCCTTTTTTCGGTTTGTCTAACTCTGTTGGGAGGAGACAACGTAACCGAAAACAAAAGATTATTTTTTCGAAAACTGCTCTTTTATGAAAACTGTTTCATAAAATTTACCGGTTTCGTGGACTCGAGTCAAAGCTGCACGTAAATCGAGTTAATTCGAGAATTTTACTGCAACTGAGTTCGGCCAAGTCGGGCTCGCGAGACAATTCGAGTATTTATTTTTTTTTGATTTGACCCGAGTCAAGTCGAGAACTCGAGTCGAGTTAACTCATTTAAAAACCGAGACTTGAATTGGTCATCACTACACTTTTTTTTTACCAAGCTAATACATTTAAAAAACATGCATAAAATCTAAAAAAAATCTTTTCCAGGGTTGATAGCGAATATCTCAAAAGGCGGATGAGCGGTGTGTCGAACGGTGATCACGTGACTGTGAAGGCGACGAGCGTCGGGAGGTTCACGAGAAGATATCGGGCTTTTTGCCGCCTTGTTGAAAACTACTGCACCCATATATTCTGGCTCTCACTTTACGTTCTCATCACAGCTGGTCTTTTCGCCAACGCTTTTTGTAAGTGTTGTTTTCGGAAAATCTCTAACTCACTTGTAGTCGTTTCTGAGTTGCACAGTATGTAGAGTTTCAATAGTCACGAATTCGAATTTCAGATTATTTTGAATTTACAAGAGCGTTTTATTCTGGTCAATGCATTCGAAATATGGAGGTTTTAGATTTAAATCAAAAATACGCCTGAAGCAGGGTTATTCTAAGTGGGGGGAATTTTGTTGGAAAAATAGCAATAAAAGAGGGAAATAAAGAATATCGAACCTAATCTAATATTAACGATTTTTTAATGATGAATGTAAGAGGATTTAAAGTTTATTTTAAGAGTTAGTTGCTCAACATTGATAAACATACTATTTTTGAAAATTCCTTGTTGGGGGATTCAAGCTTTGAATATCAGGTCAAGAGTTCTATGGAATAAAAGGCCCAAAGCATACGAAGACCCATAACTTTTTCCAGCTATTTGTTAGTATAGAGATCCAAATTTGTATTTACTTTTGTAAGATAAAATCCAAAACTTGTATCGTACGAAAAAAGAAATTTTTGTACCGTAAAAATATCGTTTTGTAGTTTATTCTATGCATTTTTTACTGACTAAAAACTGATATTTTGTCACTATAATAAAGTAACAAAATTAATGTTACAGATGCCGTGACTTCAAAGAAAACTTCTGGACTAACTGGAATGGCTGGTTATCCGCTAGCTGTCGCCAGAGCGTCGGCCGGTGCTTTGCAGTTCAACTTCAGCACCATTCTACTCACAGTGTGTTGGAACATCATCACTTTCCTTAGGGGAACCTGGGTGGCTAGATTTGTCCCTTTCGATGCGACAATGACAATGCATAAAATAGCTGCATGGATGGGTCTCTTCTTTTCAGGTTAAATGCTTAAATACATTTATCCCGTTAAAATCTGCGTAACAATCGCGCAATGATGAATGTTGAAACAAATACAAGTTACGAAAATTATCAAACGCTTTTTTCTAGTAATTAACGATTTTCATCAAACCAACGTAGCTCTTATAAAGGTCAGATATCGAAACATTTTAGATTTTAGGGATAAAACATCTGTTGTTACGTCATATATATGTGACGTCATCAACGAACGCACGACACTGACTAAAAGAGCAGCTTAATTAAAACCATACCTGCCAGAAATCTGCATTATCTCAGAAACAAACACAGGACTGCTCATACTTACACACAAAATACTTTTTTTTAGTTATGCACACTGTTGCACATGGCATCAACTTCTATTCGATTCCCACCCAATCCCCGTCCGACATGTTGTGTTACTTCAGCGACCTCTGGTGGCCGAGCAACTTCATCCCATCCTTCGCGTTCTGGGCCTTCCGAACCATCACCGGTGTGACTGGCGTCATCTTATGTGTCATACTCCTTCTGATGTAAGAATAAGATTCGAGGGAAATTTGCTGTAATGTTGTCAGCCAGATTTATTTTTAGGCATCGTTTATTTCCATTGCTGTTGGGGTGCATTATACACAGGATTTCAAATGCCCAAGAATGTAAATCTAAAAGTTTTCGGGTCCAAAAAAACACCTAACTATTCTTTATCGTGTATTCCTAAATAGTTGCCTTACATTAACATGTACATTTTATAGTACTTAAGCTCTTGTTTGAGAAGTACTTGGTTAAAATAATACTTGGTTAAAATAAATCAAAGGTGCAGAAACTAAAAAAGAAAACATACCAATTTCCAAAGTAAAAGTAAATGCTTTATGTTGTTTTTCTAGGTATGTATTTGCAATGGAATTCGCGCGAAAAATTGTCTATCAGATCTTTCACTGGACTCACATTGTCGGAATTATCCTTCTCTACCTGTTCACTGTGTTGCATGGAAGCGCAATGCTAGTACAGGTACCGACTCGGATATTGTAGACAACTATTTACAATCAAGTTATCACTCACGAATCGAGTTATTACAACTCTTTGCACCCGCGTTACATCTCGCACGTAGAGTCATTGCAACTCTTTGCACCCGAGTTACAATTTATGAGTCGAGTCATGCAACTCTTTACCCTCGAGTTGCAACTTACAAGTCGAGTTTTTACAACTCTTTGCACCTAAGTTACCTCATAGAAGACACAAGCCCGCTTGAAGCGGATTTGCAAAACAGCTATGTGCAGTAAACCGTGTCAGTTTCTAAGCAACGTCCAATTAGGTAGTTGCAACAAACCTACTCGATTTCCTATGTTAAGCCGGTTAGCAGAAAAGTGTTAAATAAGTATACTGGCCCAAATAGTTGTTAAAAGCGACATTCTTTATTTATCAAACGTAGTTATAACTCTTTGCACTCGCGTTAAAACTCGCACGTATAGTCATTGCAAATCTTTGCACCCGAGCTACTACCCACAAATCGAGTCATTGTAACTCTTTGTACCCGAGTTACAACTCCGGAGTCAAGTCATTGCAACTTTTCACACCCGAGTAACAACTCCCGAATCGAGTCATTGCAACTCTTTGCACCCGAGTTACTATTTCCGAGTCCACTCACTGCAACTCGTTGCACCCGAGTTACACCTCACGATTCGAGTCATTACAACTCGTTAAACCGGAGTTACAACTCCCGTCGAGTCATTGCAACTCTTTAAAAGCGACATACTTCACTTATCAAACGTTTCGGCAATAACTCTGGCCATCATCAGTGATACAATAAGGCTTGCACCAGGCACTCAAGAATAACAATGTCGATGTTCCCACAGAAACCAGGCTTCTATCAATACTTCTTGCTTGTACACGCTCGACAAAATGTACAGTTTGTGTCGAAGGAAAACCCTTACTCGTGTCCTTAACGCTAAACTTCTGCCATCGAACGTTTTATATCTTGAGATACAAAGACCCCGGGATTTCAATTATAAGTCTGGACAATGGGTGAGTGTATTGAGCAGAGTTGGATCAATTACAAATAAAATTACGATTATTCTGTCAAATTTTTCAATTGCATTACAATTACTTCGTCCTAAAAAACAAGGACACAAATATTTTTCGAAATCTATTTTTTTTTACACAACAACACAATAATCAGGTTGTTATTTCTAAAATGTATAGCCATTACTTCGTTATTTCTACAACTTCTAAAATATGTCCAGCATTTTGAGTTGCTCATAATTTCCCATTTGTGGGGTAAAATTGCATCATATTACCCAGTCACTGGTTTCAAAAGCACTTGTTAAAAATTATTTTGTCAGGTGGTTATAACTAGGTAACAACTTAAGTTATATGAAAGCAAAACAAAGAATATAAAAGCAAAAAGCCAATATGATTTTGTGAGCTGCAGACAGTGCACACTGTTTCGACCTGTAAGATCTCATCAGTGCAGCTGGTGACAGGACATTGGCCATTTAGGCTAGTCTAGCCAAATTACGGCACTCCAGTTGCCCATTCTGGAACCAGTTTGTCTGTAGTTTATGCCCAGTTGTGGCATCGAACAGATGACGTGAGGCATGGCTTTTCAGCCTGTTACTCACAACAAACTGGAGTGCCGTAATTTGGCTAGACTAGCCTAAATGGCCAATGTCCTGTCACCAGCTGCACTGATGAGATCTTACAGGTCGAAACAGTGTGCACTGTCTGCAGCTCACAAAACAAAGAATGTTGCTTGAATTGATAAATTGGCGAAACCCTATACATCTCATACACGGATTTCAGTAGCAAAACATGGAATTCATGAAAGCATAAACTGCCATACAATTTGAATGTAGTGAACTTGTGTATGTATTCACTACATACAAGCTCTCTGGCAATAATGTTTTAATTAAGTTACTCTTCAAGCCGGTGTTATATGTATCAAATGCGTCAAAACTCTGCATTTCAGCTTCAGATTGCGTGTCCAGAGATATCCCGCAACGACTACCACCCGTTCACAATCTCGTCAGCTCCCAACGAAACAGTTCTTATGCTTCACATCAGGTCTGTGGGACCGTGGACCCAACGAATGTGTGAAACTTACAACCCAGAAGCGCTGAACGGCAGCCCCTACCCTGATGTAAGTATGGCTGAAGTGGTGTGCTTACGTTCCCAAGATGGCCAAAACTTACTCTATTTGTTGAACCCTCGTTGCATAACTGTGCAGCGCTATCAACCTTGATCTACCAATTGTGCCAGTATTCACTTTTTTGCGCCTCATTACGTTCTAACGTTGTGCAGCTATCTCTGGCTTGGTGATTGATTTAGTGTAAGTGTGTCGCTATTTTGTCTTTCACCAAGCGAAATAAACTCAACTTAAGAAAAGCCACGACTTGTAATTTTAAACGGGGTTGCCCAACGAGCTCCGGGCAGTCATCCGTGTCGATTGTATCAAAATGCTTTCTCTGGGTATTGGTTTTAAACTGGCTAATAGGAAATGTGTAAAAATATTTTACACTATTTAATATGTCCCACAGGGGGAATTTGGTAAATATTACGGGAAAAATGACCCAGTGACCCTGAAAAAGTCACGTATGAAAGAATTTTTTTAACAGTCAGTCCCAGAATATTTAAACTAAAAATCATATTTTTGTGTTTTAGATCTACCTGGATGGGCCATTTGGCGAGGGACACCAAGACTGGTACAAACAGAAAGTTGCAGTTTTTGTTGGGGGAGGCATAGGTGTGACTCCGTTTGCGTCAATTCTTAAGGACTTGGTCTACATCACAACGAAGGGACCCGCAGTGCCATGCAAAAGAGTGAGTCCCAAAAAATAATTTGGGTTTGAACGTAAAAGGGTGAAACTTTTGATAAAATGCCATTATTGAACTGATTATAGCGTTATAGTTTCAACGGTGGTATAAATGACTGTTATGACGTCATTTATTGCATCATACCTTAAAATTACATTTTATGCCATGATAATTATTAAAAATTTAGTTGTCAAATGGCCCTTATATGCGAAAAATGTAAAAAATGACGTCAATACGATGTAGCTGCAGCGCGTTCAACCTCAATCCACCAATTGTATCCTCAACCTTTTTGTGCTGTTGTGTCGCTATGTTTTCTTTCACCACGCGAAATAAACTTAACTCAACTCAACTCAACTTAATCAGACAAAAAAACGTTTGCAGCATACATGACAAGTAGTTTAACTCTACCGACATGTTAACCACAGGTCTACTTCTTGTGGCTCGCAAGAGATCAGAAGCAGTTCGAATGGCTGATGGATATTATCGAGAAAGTGGAGAATGAAGACGAGAAGGAAATTCTCCGCACCCACATCTTCATAACTCAACTACCCGACAAATACGATCTAAGAACTACAATGATGGTAAGCAGACAGTAAAAGTTATAAGTGTGTCGAACTTTGAGGCAGGGAGGCAGCAAAAGTGTTTTGAATATTGGCTTTTAACCAAAAACGGCCAACACAGCACTTAAATGCGCTGTGATCATTACAAGGCCCTCATCAAATTGACTGCCTAATAGTCCTTTGGGAGAATGGGTACCTTAGTTTAGGGTGTAGTACAACCCATTGGGGCCGGTGTAACGATTAGGGTGGGGTATGGGTTTAAAAGGGGCTAAAAGAACTCACTGCGTTTGCTAATATAGTGTTAATTTGTACCTTTATGTCGCCGACACTGCTAAAAAAGTTAACTAAATCAGGTTTTATTTACGTGGGTTCAAACCTTGCCAACAGCCTTAGTAGCCTGCGTGCCTTAATAAGAACATACGATTTATTACTTGCGTGTAAAACACTTCCGTTATTAGCAGTGTCGAAACAAAGAAGCTGTTTTACATACAAGCACCGTTAAGGCTATTTAAAACCGTGAATTGTTTACCTTTGTATCTTGTTTGGAAAACATAAATTTACGTTCATTTGAATTCAGCTGCAGCCAATGTTCAAAAGTATCGTTTTTTGTGCAGTACGCTTGCGAAACACATTTCCACAAAACAGAAGGAAGATCGATGTTCACTGGACTCAAAGCTGTCACTCACTTCGGCCGACCCAACTGGGAAAGCTTTCTGACCACTTTGCAGAATGAACACAAAGACGTGAGTTGTACATGAGTTTAACTCACTCCAGACATATTTCATGCTCTGATGCAAAAATATAAGTCCTATTATAAATATACTGGCCCAAATAGCTGTAAAAGCGACAAATACGTGTGTGTATGGTGCAAACCTTATCGTATCATTGATGATGGCATTCGTAATTACGGAAATGTTTAATGAATAAAGCATGTCGCTTTCAGAACTATTTGAGCCAGGATATTTTTGAATGGAGTTTTAAACAGATCCGTGTTTAGTGTTTTACAAACCTATGTCAGGTCCACAATTTGAACAAAACTCTACAATATTGCACAATAGCTTGCCCGCCGTGGGATTCGAACCCACGAGTTTGGATAGCACGTTGTCTTTTAGAAAACTTCCTCGGGTGTTTCAAGTCTGGCTTAAAGTCGAATCACAGACACCATTGCCTGCTGCAAATGACAACTTACTGGACTATTGGATCTCAACTTTTTTTATTCCATGGATCCTTTTAAACGACATTCCAAGCTAAAATCCCCCCCCCCCCACGAAGCTAAAAAAAAAAACCCGGAAATACTTCTGAAACGAATAAT
>QXVZ01016322.1:0-18321 GCA_008931825.1 Phallusia fumigata | reverse complement strand
CAATTTGACCCATTTTTGGGGGCTAGTAGGTAACTGCTGGGGTTATGGGTTAAACACATCAATTATTGCACCACAATGACATGTTTTACAAACTGACCAAATTTCACCAAAATCAGACAATGTTAAATGATTTGACCCATTTTAGGAGGCTAGTGGGGTGACTGCTGGGTCTCTAGAATAAAACATGGCAAGTACTCTGCCACCATGGCATGTTAGACAAGTTGTCCAAATTTCACCTAATTTGAACATAGTTTAGTAATTTGCCCCATTCTAGGGGCTCATGGGGTAACCGCAGGGCCTGTTAGGTAAAATGTAGCACCCCCAAGACCCAACCTATCACCAGTAAGTCTCTTTCATCCAACAAAATAATACATACCCACAGTTCTCAACTACAAAATTTAAAACTGTTTAACATGGGGATTTCCCTTTCACTACACACAGTGTGATCTCATTGCCTGCTAAAATTCATGCCTCATGCTAATGGTTTCCCTTTTGGATGCAGAATCAGATAACTGCCATGTTAATTGTCTGGCACAGTAGGGCAGCTCTGTGTTACTACAAATTGTGTATATAGTCCAAAAAAGAAAAAAAACACAACAAACAAATTGAAAACAATATGTGTCCCCTTCAGAAAAGGGGACCCATAATAAAATATAAATAAAACAGTGTAAAATACCGTTCATAACAAACAACGATCCACACATTTGATCCTTTATTTTATGCCCATTATTGGCATAGCAGCAGTAGATCCCTTGTAAACTGGCTTTAACTTTTGGAATGCGTAATGAATATGCAGTTTGAACAAAATCTCTAGACTTGTTTTGTATTTTCTTCCCACCAAAGGACCTGTCAAAAATTGAAAAAATTGTTGTGCCACAATTCTAAAGAAAACTACATCATGCAAGTTTCCAATTTTCTTTATGGTCCAATCTAATTCTTGGCTGATTAAAACTGACCATGTAACGGCAGGAGGAGGGTTTCCATTTGCATGACAAAAGAACTCAACAAAACTGCCAACACCAACTTCTTCAACCTTTGGACCAGAGATAATGGAAGGTGGGGTCAAATCCGACTCTGAAATGTTAAAAATGTTTTCAAATGCTGTTTGGAAAAACATAGAACATTTTTTACACACAAGTATCTTCTTATTGAGACTATTTCACAAAAAGCAAATAATATAAATTCCTACAGGTTGTTATGTTTCTATTCAACACACATTTTCTGAAGGAGATTATGTTTAGTTCTATTATGTCACCAGAACTATGACTTCTGTCACCAAGCCTAATAAACTCAACTTACCTCATGACATCATTATCAACAATAATTCAACAATTTGTAATTTAATTAAACTTACCAGATATTTCAGCATTGCAGCACGGCCACAAAAGAAACAACCAAATTACGAGCTGCATACCTTGATAAACATGAGAGAGTATAGACAAGAAAAAGCAGAAGAAAATATTGCAGCTTAGTAGGTCAAGGTCACTTCAGTGTTTCAAACTTTCAGTTTCATAATTAGAGTACAGGCCACACACAACAACAAACGTTTTTGGTGACAGACAGCTGTCAGCTGCCTAGAAAGGTGCGACACCTACTGATTAAAATTTTCCGATAATATTTGCCACATCGTTATGTCATTATTGAAAAATCGAGTAATTGACACAAGAATGGTGACCGAGTCGTCGAGCCGAATAGTCAAAGGCCCTCGACTAATATAGTGACAAACATAAATAAACTGGTTAGAATTCTAATCGTGCCCGAGAGCGCTCCGGGCTTGAACAACATGAAAACAACAATAGCGAGAGGTCTAACCCCATAGTATGGTGGCTACCCTCATTAATGTTTTTTTTTCTGATTTAAAATTTCCTTACGCGCTAAATCAGACCACAAACGTATATCCATCTCATTCACGTTTTCGCAAATTGTTCGTGGAAAATAAGCTGCATATTGAAAATTTAAAACCAAACCTGTTTGACGGAAATTATATTTCGATTCTACAAACAACATCAAAGATCAATTACCAACACTAAATTTCACCTGAACCCACATGTTAGGTAGGGTGCTTTTAAAGCACTGCTCAACAGCGGTCTAGGAAATAAAAAAATATTTAACAGGAGTTCACATGCACAAACAAATAAATCTTAAGTTGGCTGAAAAACTAACTAAATTAAAGGTAGATTTAAATAATTTACCTAAGGCTAAAACAACAGTCACGATTGTAAAAAATAGAAAAAAAATCTACTACTTTATCACCATCGATAGCACTTGAATCTTTGCCCAAATAAATTTAATGCCTGGTCAGGTGCCAATGTACAGCCAAATTTCAATCTCTATGTTCGAACTGTTTCTTCACGTGCCGAAAGGCCAGAAGCACTCGTTCCTTGTACAGACAACACAAAAACCCTCATCAGAGTTTGTACTCGTCTCGGGTTCAAACCCAATGAAAAAACGTGGTGTCCGTGCATAAAGGATTGGTTAAGCATTTTGCATGCTCTTTCGCCTACACGAGAAAAGTAAAAACGTTTGCGAAGGGCGGATATGGCACCCCGTGAGCACATCGTGAAATAGTAAGGGCCAGTATAATATCACAGGAATATATGCGTGGAAAATAATCGGGCAGACAGCTGATTGTGTACAATAGGGATCGACAACCTTTACCAACCCGCGGGCTGATATCATGATTAGCAAGGTATCAGTGGGTCGTACCAATTTTCCTCATACAATTCCGTCTCTTATAATAATGTTACAACTTAGGATGCCGACCCCTGGTGTACAACTTGTCTAAAAATGCTATGAAAATATACACAACAAAAGTTTGTTAAGTTTCTATCTATACTACTAAAAACATTTTAGTTTTTATTGGCACAAAAGCTATCAGCCAAATCGAATGTTTTGAAACATAATAAGGCCGGTTAACAGTGCCTTGTGTCTGTCAATTGGACTCGTCCGCAACCGCATGTCTGCGTTAAATTAGCATTAAGCAAAGTCACCAAGGATCGATGTTTTCTGTCGTCATCATTGATCTTCGGCAGTGCTGTGACACAAATGCTTCGGGCAATGCAATTGGAGTTTTCATCGCACGCGGCCCAATCGATATCGACATTTCCATTTTGTTCAAGTCGAGCAACGCAGATCAATCGAAGCAGAAAAGTTGGTAGACTGGAACACTTCGAGTTGCATCAGACGTAGTAGTCTTTGAAGGTCAGGGTTTGAACGACTGTTTTACGTACATGTTAACGCGTGTTCGAAGTATGTTGGTTAGCTGATGATGAAAAGTGACCGTTTTCTGATAACTATGAGTTTATTTTTACACACCGTTGACCAATGTGTACGAATCACTGCTATTCGTGTGCGCTTTTTAGTCGGTCTGTAATGGGTGAAAAAGCTTTTAGTCTAATTGGGGGTTTTCGGTCTGGTGACTGCTGGAGGCGTTGGAAAAGTGATTGCTGGCTGTGCTTCCGACTTTGTGGTAGTAGTACTTTAGGCGTGTTTCAGTTCTTCGCGTGTACGAATGACATTGTGCAGGAGCATAAATGGCGTGCATAAACAGTCAACAAGTCTAATGAAGTGACTCAGCGCCTAAATAATTCATACCATGTCGGCCCTCGGCGGTGGGAACAAGGGAGAATGCATAGCATATAATGACGTTTGTTTCAGTAATTTTCGTTGTGTTGTTGTCGGTCCAACACATTAACTGAAATACATTTTAATTTGCAGTTGCGGTCCAAACGGGTTCAGAAAAGTTAAGGTGATCAAAAGTAATTAGCAAAAAACAATAAATTATATCTAAACAGATAGGAAAATGAGGTACAAGTTTTAGGACTATGGATCACAAAATATGTTCATACAAATCGACTAAACAGTGGGTGAGTCATTTTGTCTCTCTCCGAACATGGCCAACAGTTAGCGCTGCGGGTGTTCCATTCTCTGTTGCAGTTTTACTAAATGCGTTTAAATGGCAGTTTAAATTACACGCATCAGCCGCACGCAAATGAATAGTGATCAAATTAGCTGCAACTTGAATATGTACAATATTTACTTACGAATACTGTGGTTACTGCCCGCTACAAAACTGCGTTTTGCAACTTGCTCTCATCTTTGACTTTTCTAGTACAATTTTGTCAAAAGCAGGTTTCTTTTGATGAATAAAGCTTGTCGCTTTTAAGAACTATTTGGGCCAGTATATTTTTGACAGGTTTCTTTTGTTGTCGTAGAGTTGTCTGGCACAAGTACAGATGACTTACTGGTAAAACTGCACTACCTGTCCTAACTTTAAATTGGATATCCGAAGGCAATTTCACAGACAATGCCGGAGCAAAGTAACGATTATAGGGTAGTTGTTTTTGGCTCCGGAAGCGTTGGAAAAACGTCACTTGTTCTTCGTTTCGTCAAGGGGACTTTCCGAGAAACATATACACCTACCGTCGAAGATAATTACAGACAAGTAAGCATGGTAAAGTAGTGTACGAATAAAAACTTTTGTGTTGCTAATTATGTTTGACCTGTGTGTTGCCAACCTTCCTGCAAACAATAATTTGTAACTAGCTTCCGTTCTATGATTAAAGGACAGTCCCTATGCAGTACACGCACGATTAATTGGTATTGATTCTACACGTCATGGCGCCCCTTTCAAATCCAGTATTGACTATTTGAATGAAACAGAATAATAATATTCGTCCGTCTTAAAGCGGTTTCCGACTAATCAAGTTTGTATTGGCAGTTCCTCGGATTTTTATTATTGTAAACCAATCATGTGACAACATCTGCACGTATTTAGAAAAAAACACGTTGACGGAAACACAGGTTACCAAAAATAAATCAAACACCTTTTAATTGTGCACAATGTCTCGATTTTCCGTCCAACGTCTTGGTTAAGATCTTGACACAAACGGGTATGTTACGTAACAAGACAAAAAGCAACCAGCTGTTTCGTTTGATACAAGCACAGTTTTCAACGGTACTAAAGAACGTGGTTGTATATTAGGTGCAAAAACAAGAAGGTTGTTTTTTGGTGCTTGCCACATGGCAAACATTTAAATGCTTTCGCAAGTTTTGGTTTGGTTCATCTGTTTTTCATCCTTTTACTTTTCACCTATAAATGGGATTGTTTTTGCGCGCCACTTAGGTTAGAAGTATTAAGCCAAATGTGTCGAAATTTAAAATGCTTACAAATAGGGTGTTTCTTATTAGTTGTTATTTTAGCCTGTCACGCTTAGTGGTAACTCTTACAGACGCGAAAATCGTGGTGTTCTACAGCAACGCGAAGGGATTGACAGGTTTACGAGCCACTCATCGCAGCGGCAGGTATCAGATCACTGCTTCACCCACAAAGCGCTCTGGGCGGCCGCTGGTCAGTCATTTAGCTTGTGACGATCAGGCTGTAATTAGGTTGTGGTAACGGCAATAGGTTTGTTATGTCACGCTAGTTAAAAGTTGATGGTCTATTTGAGGGCGAAACGTTGATATAAAATTTCACCGCATAACCGAAACCGCGATAAAAACGGAAAGGTTTAAAGTCCGGTTGGCTGCAGCACGGCTAAAGGCAACTGCATGTCAAATGCTCGTAAAATGAGAAATGGTATGCGTGAAAAATACCATTTGCTAGGTCGTGGGGCAATGACAATACATGGAGAACTCCACCCCACTAATTTTAAGTATGACGGGATACCTGTTTTTCTGCCTGGAAGGTATGAAGCACAGGTGTGTATTAAACCGTTGGAGAGCCAGCCCAGAGTACATTCTCCGGTGAAACATATTAACTCCACCTGTTTTGTAAAGCCAGGCAAATCCAAAAATATAATGTTTGTTTAGAAATATAAGTCAAGTGCACTAAAAAATCCCGGGTTATTGGCCCTCTTAATGTCTTCGACAATTCCTCCTAAATACTCATTTTTGAAAACTTTCCTCCCGTGAATCCATAAACTCTTACCTACAGTGAGTTTAGTGATGTTAAGACTTTATAGTGTAAACAATAAAACCGATTTTAATGGAATTTATTCTGCTTTTCGTGACATTGTCTTAGCACACTGGCTCTAAAATGGATTGAGTGAAGTAAAAAAACGATTATCTCAACCCAAAATAGACGTGATGAGCATTGGGAGATCATAAACGCGGATTAGTTGTAAATAATATGATAAAAAGCTGTTTTTTCGGAATGAAAAGTTTTTCAGCCTAGTTTTCCAGCTGTTCATAACTGATGATGTCATAATAAGTTGAACAAATACTTTTGTTTTTATTGTGACGTAGTTTGAATGACTTTGTGTTGACAACTGCAACATGCAAAATCATTATGAAGCACGCTACATGTATACAATGATTTTTGTGTATACAATGCAACTACAATCGTATCATGGTCCTTTGTCTTTGTTACGTTTGTCAAACACTTCTGTACCCATTTTCTAGGTGGAAATGGTCTGGCGTGCAAGCACCTTGAAAACTAAATTTTGTACATTGCTTGATATGTGTTTGTTGATATTTGCATTCGCCAAGCTGTAATTTAATTAGGTGACTGATTACCTTGCAGATGTTGAATTGTGACAACAGCATCTGCACATTACAAATCACTGATACTGCCGGTTCTCATCACTTTCCCGCGATGCAGAGGTTATCTATTACACGTGGCCACGCCTTTCTACTGGTTTATTCTATAACTTCCCGACAATCATTCGAGGATCTAAGGCATATTTATGAACAGGCAAGTGGTATTTTGGTATGAGACTTTGATAAAAACAAACTATTCGTCTGCCCAATGCACTTTTGTTCAACTATTTACTGTTTTTTAGATATGGTAAGGTTGAAAATGTCGACCTAGTGAACGTACATGAGTGGGTTTCGTATCGGTTAAAATGTTAAATTGCGTGAGATTTTTTTCACTACAGAAAAGCAAATTTTGACTAAGATTTAATACAATGAATTTAATTTAAATCAGGTACACTTTTTACAACACGAGAAAAACAAAAATTTTACACGAAAGTCAATCATAGACCCATTAAAGAAAGTTATGCAGGCAACTAAGAGGGATTACGGTTTCATTTTGTAAAATGACGTAATAAATATTTAGGTTAAATAGTGGGGGGAAGGGAAATATTTGAATATACATATGGTGGGGTAAAGCGTTATCGAAAACCCTATACGTTTTAGCTTGTTAGTTCGTCCCCTTATAAAGTAATGAGATAAAAATAACAAATAGTCTCATATCGTTGTTTTTCTACCTATTTGCGTACGCGACCCAGACAATGGTTAAAAAGTCTCATTGCTACTTTCTCACCAGCACGGCAAGTTTCCTTCATTTCAAACTTGTTGTGACACAAACACGCTAAAGTATAGCGGTTTATTTCAATCTTTCAGTAAAAAACTTGTTTTCGAACACAATCAAATGTTTCCTTAAATCTTGCAAATGATAGTTGGCACTTTAACATTTTACTTGGATCTTTGGCCCATTTGCAGATTCGTGACCCAATCTACTCTACGTCCCACCAGTGGGCCATATTTGAAATACACTGACATAAACCTCATAAAAATCTACGTTTAGATTCGCGAAGTAAAAGAAGACATTGAAGGAACACCGGTTGTACTTGTAGGAAATAAGTGCGATGAGCTTGGTAGAGTAGTATCCGCAAAAGCAGGTGCCGAAGTTGCAAAGATGTGGGGTTGTGGATTCATCGAGACATCGGCGAAGACGAATTGCAATGTCAAGGATATGTTTCAAAAATTGCTATCCCTTGAAAAAAAGCAAACTCTCACAATAAACGATGAAGCAACTGACACAAAAAAGAAAACATTTAGTCGCACAGAGAGAATGAAACGAAGTTGCGTGATCTACTGATTAAAATTTTTGGACTTTTTACTCCTACGCGGATGCAAAACGTAGATGGAAATTGTGGATGCAGACAGAGCATGAACGCGATGATAATAAACTTTTTGCTGATGTGTCCAAGTCGTTCGTTTTATTGTAAACCCTACAGAATGCATGGGGGTCTTATGGTTAAAATATTTGCCTTATATTATATTTCGTCTTGTTTTTCGTCCAAGTGTACACTTTGCTTGTTGACATTTGATCGTTTTTTATTTTACCTCGAAATATAAATAACATCCTAAGTGGCATAGCAGCGGCTACGCAGTCGATCCTGTATGTCGATTTGCCCTTTTGAATTCTGTTTCCTTTTGTTGCACTTTTGGAGCAAAATAAATTTTAGTGCAAAAAGCCGGCAATAGAAGCTTGAATATATAATTTTTCTGATACAATTTACGTTCAATTGTTATTAGGTAGAGCAGAAACTACGTCAGATATCGAAATTATAGCAACAAATACACTAGGATATATATTCGAACAAGATTTTAGCAGCACTGGCGGCTTTTTAAAACTAAGCCACAAATAAAACCCTAAACCGCATCAAACTTTACAAGTTATTTATTTGTTTGTATGTTTAATACTGCGCTTGTCACTGTCGTCAGGCCTACAATTCACACAAACCAAAACGGAACAGGTATTGGATGCGTATTATGTCTACAGATTCGAAGTAGGTTGTCATGTTTACGCTTGACTATGCAGTATCGAACTTTCTTGTGCCGAGGGGCATTAGCTCGGTTACGTTTTGATGAAAGCGCTTTTGCCATCCATCACACATGTGTGTTTTGAAAGCCTTCTTTGTCGAGGCAAGTGCATCGGGGCGAAACTACAGACTGTAAAATTCGGGCGCAAACGTCCCAAACTAGTTTTCTGACATTTGCCGAAACAAAAGAGGATTGTTCTCGCCCGTTCGGCAAAACGAATCCTGGGTGATCAAACAGCAGATAGCTGGTATCAGCGTGGACACGTGCACAAACCAGATTGAGCGACTAGTTTAGGGTTGAAATCATAAGTGACAGTTGCTATCAGCGCAGCAAAGAAATCACCTTTGTACATTGCCGCCAAACAGTTTTTAGACACAATAAACAAGAAAATTATGCGGTCAGAGTTAACATGTTTTTCTGGATGCGTTATTCCTTGGTTAGTTTTTTAAGGTTGCTTAACAGGTTAGTTTTTTAAGGTTGCTTAAAAGTAAATATTTCCACACTCGAAAGCACTGTGTTACTGTTTCACTTGAAAGCTGAAGCACGATGATTACGTGGATCTTTGTGTGCATGTTGACCATTCTACAATTTGCAACTGTGAAGTCGGGACCGATCCGTCCTTTACAAAATTACGTAGCTGAAAAAAACATAACCTTTCCCTACTACGGAAATTTTAGTACAATTTCAAAGTTGACCCTGTTTAATAGTATAACATTCGAACAACTGCAGTACGATAATGAACAGTTAGCTTTGTACGAAACCAATCGACCGTGTCGAGATGAGACAACAAGCTATCTACCAGGCGATGTTTACGTGCGGGCTGATAATCCGTGCATGAGATGTATTTGTTCCAACAATGGCGAACTGTGTAGTTCGATTGAGTGTCCACTGTTGCCAGACAGCTGCATAGAAGTTCACAGAGCGCCACAACAATGTTGTGTGACATGTGTTAGGGAAGGTTGCAGCTTTAAAAACCAAACATTTCACGTGGGGGAATCAATTCAGGTAATAAACTTTTTCAACACGTTTTGACTTGGTAACTTGGAACACACGCATATTATGGAATGAAAATTTGCTCTTTTTTGATGTATCGCAAATTTTTCTGAACTAAAAGAGGTTTGAAAGAAAACAAGAAATCGTCAGTGCAAACTATACGAATACGGTGTTGGTGGTCCCTTGCGCACTGGTACCAAACGAATTTGAGAAAGTTGAAGCAAGTCAAATATTTTAGAAACATCTCAGGTGTACCTTAAACCAGTTCTTAAGAGTAGGGGCCAACATCCGCTAGCCCCTCAAAATTGGTCAAAATGTCAATGTCAAAATTGGATAAAATTTTGACAGTTCGTGGAACGTACCATTGTGGTACAACGCTTGTGTTTGAAGCTGAAGCCCATCAGTTACCCTCGTCGCTAAAAGAATCAGTTATAGAGTATTGGCAGTATATGTATAATTTGCAAGTCATCCTTTCTGTTTATACAGGTTTCACCTTGTCGCACCTGTAAATGTGAAACCGATGGCATTGCGTACTGCAGCGTCGCTGACTGCGGACCGCCCAAATGCGTGGATCCGGTTCAAAATGAATTTGAGTGCTGTCCATCCTGCCCAAGAGGTAAACCATAATATTTTATTCTAGTTCGTGCTGTCTTTAATCAAGGAATCTGTTCAAACAGCTGTGCCAACTTAACAACAAAGGTGTCTAACAACAGTAAAGTTATTATTGCGACAACAAATCTCGTTGTATTAATTTGCCCAGACGCCTTGACAGACTGGTAGTCGCAATATTCTGTAATGTGCAGTTGTCTTGCTTTCATGCCGTGTTTATTCCTATAATGTGAATCGAATGGCCTGATTTCTTGCATACTTGTTTCCAAACCAAAAAGTTTCCTTAGAAAAAAACAGCGATCGTCGATGATCATCTTGTCTGTTAAAGGCCCCGATATTGCTCATTTATAACGATATTGCTCATTTACGTTATTATCTAACTGCATAATTTGTTGCAGGTGCAAACTGCATTGCGGAAGGAATAGTCATTCCCGCTGACCATGTAGTCATCATACCGCGGAGATGTAAAATGTGCAGTTGTTTGTACAGTCGAGGTGAAATATACTGGCAAGGAAGCAAGCTGGCAAAGTGCACTTTTTTTGAAGAATGTCGTCTGGAAGGAAGGCATAGAAACCGACTGCGACGGTCAAGTTACCGATATGTCAATGAATACATACATATCGCAAATTGAATATTTGACATTACATAACAGACTCAGACAAATTATTATTTTTAAACAATATTTTTACAATGGCTGTCTACATTAGAGTGTGACAAGTTTCTATGCAAAGGTAGATCTGAAAAAACATTTTATAACTGTCCAAAGAAGTAACCTAAAGCGGTATGCAGCCTACAAATGAACATATAATATCGTTCCCTACATGTTTTGCTTGTTTAACGTTTGTGCAGTTGTTGTTGGGTAATGGTGTATATGTGGGAGTTGGTTCACAAGGTGTCGCAAACAACGACAGTGTTAAAGTGAAATCAACCAAGGTTTTTTACTTACCTAAACGGATGTATTTTATTGTTGTAAAAATGTTTTGAGGTATTTGTATTTTTTCCGCTTTTGTATCTTTTTTTTTCAATGAACCATGTTGGTTGAGACATTTTAAATAGTTGTCTTTGCCAAATGACCAGTAGAAATCTATGTTTGATTTGGCCTCATGTGTTACAATGAGATTACTGTTTAGTTCAGTATCGTTTTCTAAAAAAAGTGTATGTACAGTATTTATACGTGCGTGCGTCATGGTATTAAAAGCTTGTTTGTTGAAAACTTAATGTAACTTAGCTGTGCGACTAGTTTTAAGCAATGCTTTTTGAGACATTTCGCACACTTTGGTTCACGAATATTTTACCGCAGAACTAGCCAGAGTTGTAAAAGAATAATTACAAAATCAAAAACGAAATCTTAATTTTGTTTTAATGTCAAAAATAACAAACACAAACTTTAAACTAATAAGTGCAAAAATTTGTAAAGAGCAGACAGTGCACAAATCATTGTAATGGCTCTTTGCTATTCTAATGTAAAAACTTTTAAATTTGGAATATTTTAATATTCCGTGCTTCTATCTTAGAGGTAAGGGTTGGCGTTTTTTTGCTGACTTAAGCTGTAACTGATGAAGATGCCGATTAGAGGGTAACATTTCCAATTGCTGGAATTTTGAGTGCTGTTTAGCAAATTGTCGTTGGGAATAAAACCGACTTGTTTTTGTGTTCTGGATGTTGTCCACTCAGCACTTTAAACTGGCACTTTTACAAAGGGTCGTACAAACAGATCAATGCATGTTATTAGTATTCGCGCAGTTTTACAAGCGGGGCCTTTACCACGTAGTTAGTACCCTATTTTATGCTGTGGTAATATTTTACTACTGTTGCTTGTGACTCCATAGATGACGTTGTTATGTTTGCAAGCTGACTCTTTGGTTGCACAAGGCCAGGGGTTCCTTACCAGGAGTTCATGTACCATTGAGGGGTACGAGGGTCAATTATATAGCTATTGCAATTGTCAAACAAAAATTGTTTGTTACTTAAACATGATATTAATAGCCTAACCAATTTTCAAAGGGGTAACGACAAAAGGGAAAATATTAAGAACCACTGCACTCGGCACGACAAAATACCAAAATAATTTGTCAGATGTTTTGCTGCGGTGATCGCTAGCTTTTTTATCAGTATGTTACTGCACTTAGGTTATTTGCACTGTGTTTGAATTTTTTCTTTAATACAGATGGACCAAAACAAGTTAATTGTAACCTCTCGCAACAGATTTATTTGTGATCAAGATGAATGACGTGCGCTAAAAACTACACGGTTTTCTGCAAAGAAAACACAAATGAAAGAAAACAAGCGAACAATAACATACAGAGTCAGCAAGACGATAGAAGACTCACGTATCAAACTTTCATCATGATCGTACGTGGTATTCTTGCACCCATCGTCGCCAGAACTCGTCTGCAAGAAACTAAGCTAGGCGGAAGCGACGTGTTGCATAACACTCGGTTCCCTCAATATGCTGCGTACGGATCTGATCGTCTTTCCCAAGTGCCTCCAAAATGTCATTCCACGGGAAGCTTCATCAGCTTGATTTGCCTCGGTAGGAACGTGTCTCCAATCATTACACATATTTGTTATTCGATGTGGGATTGGCTTTTGGGAGAAAATATCGGAAAATTCCTTGCATCCGCAAAGGGGCTCTGAAGAAATCCTAACAATCGATCCAAACACACAGGAACAACCCTCTACACCCAGCTCCTTCTTGACTGTCCGGGTAAGCTTGACAGCGTCAACAGAGCCTCCAACTCCAAGCGCGGGATCGATCCTGACTAAAGTGACCTTTCCGTTACAATTAAGGGACAAATGCATCTTTCAAAATCGCCGCACATCCGCGTGCAACTGGCCAGGCACCGGAAAGAAATGTAGCTGTGTTCCAGCAACGACACTGGCTGTTTTAAGGGCTCTACACACCCGACGCGGTTGGCGTTGGCGGCTGGCGATGCGTAACGGTCGCGGTTGGTAGCGGATTTGACGCGCGACGCTTGAAGCGGCGGGGGTTTTACAACAGCAGGTTGCGGCAGCGGGGCGGCAAATCATTTTTATTGGCAAAAAAACTAAGTCAATATGCTGGACAAAAGTGTCTCTGCGTCGAAAAATCGCAGGAAATTTCAGTTATTTAGTTTTAGTTTGAGACCTAATTACTGTGTCATAAATCCCATAAATGCCCCTATAAACAAAAGTTTTCAAATTAATCCACCAACAATTTATCATAACAACCCACCAATGGCAATCAGTATTGCAAATTAAATTTGAAAATATTTTATTTATAGTTGTAAAACGTTCTAAACACTGCGAAAAATTTATTGTAACAAGACAATTTGTCATCAATATTTCATTAACTTTCATCCTTAAATTTATATTAAACCTTCATGAAACAAGCAATCTACAAACAAAACTACCAGAAATTATTTATGCCAAGCCGATTGCCCAACGAACACAAGGTTTTGAACCCAGAAAACCATCCAGTAAGCACTGCGGCTGACGGAAAAGTTAAATCAGGTTTAACTCGCCGTCAGCTGCTTCAACCGAGAAAATCACGCCGCCGGGTAAGCACCGGCTGGTGTAAATCCGCCGCCGCTTGCCGCGAGATCCAAAACCACACAGCTACCGTTAACTGCGTCTGGTGAATCCCGCTTTAGGCTTAAAACAATGGGAATTCGGACGTCACACAGGCATTCTAAACTGTTGCAACAACTTCTCGATTTCATGAGGTCAGCTCCAACGACTTCTTCGTTCCAGACCAACTATTTTTGGCACAGGTTGCGATACACCAGCTCGGCGGGTAAGTGGCGGAAAGGTACAACTAGGAGAAGAACAGGCACCAAATAAATGGCTGATACGGTGCGCTATAGGTAGGCCTACCTTTGACATCAAGAGTTTTAACTAGTCGCGGTCCCGGAGAGCAACCGCGACCTGGTGGAACATATGGCTCCTATGTGACTATGTCCGCGACAAAAGCAATCACGGCGCTTCCTAAATTTCGCCAAAACGCCAACAAGGCTGTTTACCAAATCAGGCCCCAACTTATACAGAACAGAAAATAGCTACACGATACTTAAAATTACGCTAAAGTACTTCACGCCAGACGGATGAACTTATTAAACTACACATAATGTACACGCCATTGATGCAAATGTAGCTAATATAACAAGATTTATTAGTCATCTTTGTAACATAATTTGGGGCAGAAAAGGTCAAACAAAACGGCAACAACCACCGTACCGCACCTTTCGATGATTTTTGGTGTGTGCCGTACCATACCATTTATGACCGGAAGGTGCTGCCACTAGCGGATTTTGGGGTTTCACATTTTAAAGCAAGCAAACGCAATAAAGGTAAACATCGTTGCCATGTGTAGCATGCCTATAATTTTGACATTTTGGCAAGACACTTTGCCGCAAATTCGTAACGAGGAACGTGCGCGCACAACTCAATAGGTAGTAGGTACCGTACCGTACTGCTGCCACCCAGGGGCGTAGCCAGGGGGGGATGGCGAAAGCGACCATGGCCCCTCCCAAATTTTGAAATTGTGCATTGAAGTAGGCTACTCCTGGAAAAAATCTCCGAGTTTTACATTAGGTTGGGTAACCTGCCCCCTCTCAAAATTTTGGGCTGGCTACGCTATTGCTGCCACGCTTGGTTGCCAGTTGCCACTAATCTCTACAAAAAAAATTCAGAATCGTTTCGTTTTTAGTTTTTGGAACATTGCGTTGTGCCTCTGCTTCTTTGTGGTCAGACTCTGTTGCCTGTTGTAAGACTTGTAAATAAGTGCAGTTGTACCACATCTAATAAATTGATACATTTCAAAGTGTATAAAAGTCTGCTTGTGCTGGCTACTTAAAACAACGGTTGTTTTAAGTAGAAATATTTGTAAATAGATGATTTCAAATAAATCATCTATTTACAATATAAAGCAGTTGGTGAAGATTGTGCGCGGATTTGTACTGAAATCACCGAAAGTGCGTGGATTATAGGGTCAAAACCAAGATATTGTGCCGAGGATAAATCCTCCGCGGCCGCGCAGGTCATTCTTTCCAATCTGGAAACAACCGCAAGGGCCATTGGTTGGGCAGCCCTGATTTGGTACAAAATAGTACAAAAACATTAGAAGAATCTTTTTTTAAATTCAATTTGACCTAAACAATAATTTTCATTTTCGAACTCTTATTGTTGTAGGGCAAATTTGATTTTTTTTGCAAATTTACAATCAGCAACCTGAAATTTTTTTAGATCTTGGTGAAGTTGAGTCTCTGATGTAACAAATCCAGGCTTTTCAAAGTGGGGACTTGAGGTTTTTCAAAGTTTTGAAATTGGGTGAAGTAAAACTGTAGCAGTCAACTTATGTACAAACAAAATTAAAGAGGAAAGAGATGGAGCAAGAATTACCATTCTTGAAGGACAGAAAAGTTTCAAATCTTGAATTGGGCAACACATTCAGAAAGCAACATGGAAACGCACTTCATACTGTCCGCTGTATGTACTATTGAAGCATTTAGTTTTTGTCTTGAATACACATAAAAAGCAAACACAACTGTGTACGTTTTGTTTTTTTAAACTGAAAATGGTTTTAGTTTTTACTCTGTTTTTTTTGTTTTTTTTTTCTTTTTTCTCCCCTGCAAGTTTGTCTGCACCTTTTTGGTGTGAAATGTTTGTTGGATTGGAATAAAACTTTCACAGGTGGTAGATGGTCATGTAGTTGTGCCATTTGTTTCTTTTGACTTCATAGTCCCAGTGGTTACCCCGCTAAACCCCAAATTGTAAAATGTTTTTGACATGCATGCGCACCACAAACGTTAGTTTAGTGTGGACTACATAGACAATTTGGTAATGGCACTCACTGGCTTTACCATTCCAGACAAATAACATGGACAAGGGGAAGCCAATAGTATGAGACATGAATATTGGGAGTTATTAAAGTCACAATGCATCTATAGCAATAGGGGAAATCCCCATGTTGAACACTTTCTAAATTTTGTAGTCGATGACTGTTGGTATGCAATATTTTGTTGGACATACAGGAAATTTTGCAAGTGGTAGACTGGGTCTTGGGGCTGAGTTTAACCCTTGGGCCTGGCCCTGATAGCCCCCGAAAATGGATTAAATTATTAAACAATGCCCAAATTAGATAAAATTTGGACATTTTGTAAAACCTACAATTGTGGTGTATCAATTGCTGTGTTTTATATATGTAGCCCCATGAGTCAACCTACTATTCCCAAAAGTTTTTAAATTAGGCCATGGTGGGTTGTGTCTAATTCCTATTCTCAGTTAAAATCACCAACTTTCGTATTAAATTATAACACAATAATACTTTTTTTTCAAATATCTGCTACAACTGTTACATGTATCTTGGCAATTGCATAATCTGCATCTTTGCATGGGTGGGGACCCATGCGTTTCTGCCTGCAGAAACAATAATGACATAAAAAATATAGGCAACTTTTGGACCCAATATTGCCAAAAAAACAGTGGATATGGCATTTTTAAATGTGTTGAAATAGTGTATGTGGAATGGCAATATGGTGAAAGCCACCCTTCTAGTTTATGTTTGTTTTCATATATGGATCTTTTTGCAGATGATTTTAAACCTGCATCTGTGGACATAAATCAAGAGGCCCAAATTGAAATTGGTGATAGTAATGAAGTAACAATCACTTTACCACACACACAAGGTTCCAAAAACTGCACTGTCTACAAGGGATCAAAAAAACCTGCCCAGAAGGAATGTGTATTAATATACGATCCACAAACCTCAACATTTGTTCTGGAACGTATTTCATCACAGATCCAAGTCAAAAAGACAAGGTACATAGAAATGGCTGGGCAATGAACATACCATCCTGTTTTTTTGTAATATTTTATGTTTTGGCTCCTTTAGGTTGGCAGATAATGCACGTCTACCACAAATGCTGACTGTTTTACCAACAAACAAAATACCAAAAATGCCTGGGAAAAAAAGTGCTCCCCCAAAACCTATGAAGCTTACACAAGAAACAAAAAAAACTGAAATTTTTTCTGTAAGTTACCTGCAACTTAATTTTTGCAGTGAGAACAAACCATTTTGACTATAGTGTTGGTTAACATGTTTATGTATTTTTTTAAAGAATCCTATTGTACCAGAAGAAAAAGAAACAAACTTGGTTCTACCGCAAATGATCCCCCCGCCACACTCTAATGATCATTTTACCAACACTACCATCACAAGTATGTATACATACATATTAAATGCAGTACCAGTGTTTTTGCCTGATTATTTTCCATTCTTGCAACAATGATAATTTTTGTTTTTAGATACATTAAGCAGCTCAGATGATGATTCAGACAGCTCTACCAGTTCCAGTTCCAGCGACAATTCATCAAGTAGCTCTGCAGATATTGCCAAGACCAAAAATGGTATAATTAGTTGTTCAGACCAGGAATGGCTAACATATCTGAATTTGGTTAACTTTTTGATACCTCGATTTGTTCCAATATGTAGTGATATTTCATTGTGAAACATCTGAGATTATCCCTCAGAAAAATTAACACCTATTTTATTTAATGATCACTAGCTTTCACATCAAACTTATGGTTTCAGGTTCACCTTTCCAACGTCAATCACAGTTGGATATAGACCTGCGGTTAAGCGACTCAGACTCAGATTCTGACTGAACATTTACAAACCTCAAGTTGTCTTCACAGAAATGCTTTGCTGATTGCAAATCTGGTGTCAAAGCGGTGGTGCCAGCCAAGTGATAGGCATGCTAAGCCCATGCAATGCCAACTGGGCTTACTTAAGTCCCATTACAAACTCTTACTATTTTTTCTACAACAACTGGTTTGCTGTAGGTGTTACTTAACAAGGCTGTAGCAATATTTGTGTTCAGAAATACAGTCACAACATTGATTTACATTTGCATTGCTTTTTTTTTAATCTGTTAACAAACTTTTAGACAAATAAAGTGACACGGCAATGACAAAAATTATCAATTTAGAAATTACTAATATAACATGAAAGACATTTGTAACACAATTTCTGCATAATTAGCACAACACATTTAGTTGTAATTTTGACATGGTATTTTGCTATTCATTTTTCTTATCGGTTGAGATATCACCAGTTGGCTCAGTCACTTCCTCACCAGATGTGCCAAATTCATTGAAACGCTTGGGATCAACACGATATGCATATCT
>QXVZ01016320.1:0-12346 GCA_008931825.1 Phallusia fumigata | reverse complement strand
TGTTTCTAACTTTGCGGTTTGCTTAATAAATACACCATCATTTAGGTGTAGCCTACAGCACAAGCCAACAAGGGGTCGAATAAATTCATTTTTTAAATCGAAAAAATACGTCATTAAAGTTGACTCAAGATATTACCAGCAACCTAAGGATTATATGACGTAAAACATCCTGACGTATTTTACCTATTTTACGGGGATTCTACCCGACCAAGCCTTCATCTTATCGGATTCTCAACCAATTTAAAGTTCCTTTCTGCTAATGTGTCTTTCCTTGTTGCTTGGCTTTAACTTTCCTACCTGCTCTTCTTTGTTACCCCGCTAGCTATGTTAAGTTTCAACTATTGTTTGTGTTACGCTATCATGCCTGGACAAGAATCGGGTTTTTCCGACAACAAAACAAATAGCACTTCTCATTAAGTACAATGTAAACAGGTGTGTTGCTTTGCACTTAGTTTAGCTACAGTGGTGGTTTAACTAATAAAACACCGGTATCATTGACCTGCAACACTACAGTAACTTTCCATTACCCAATTCATCATGACTTATTCCCAAATGCGCTAAGCTTGGTAATTTTATAATAAGCTAAGCAGCATCATTAATTGTTAGCAGCTAAGGTTAGGGCCTTTGTCTTAGCTTCCGCCATTATCTCTAGTTTCCTCCCGCGGTATTATTTATGCCAGGTGACAGATTTGCCAGGGTAGAACCAATATAAACATACCAGCTCGTTGATGTCCCTCTATTTATTGTTTTATCACAACATTACAAACATTTAAATCTACACAAGCCATCGAGCGGTAGAATACCCAGGGATTTTATGGCGTAAAACATTGTTCCCTTTTGCTATTCAAAGTTTCGACTTGCTTTCATGTCTGGACAAGAATTGACATTTCGCGACAAAAACAAACAGGTGGAACTTTTATTCAAATGCAATGTAAACAGATGTGTTGCTCCGCACTTAGTTTAGCTACAGTGGTGGGTTAACTAATAAAACATTGGCATCAACGACTTGCAACACTACAGTAACTTTCCATTACCCAATTCATCATGAGTTATTCCCAAACGCGCTAAGCTTGGTAATTTTACAATGCGCCAAGAAGCATCCTTATTAGCAGCTAAGCTTGGCGGCTTTGTCTTGGCCGCCTCCGCTACTGTCTCTAGTTTCCGATCTTCAGTTGTTAAAAAAACCTAAATATTCTAATGTGTGAAGCTTGGTGACGTCCAAGCACATATTTATGCAAAGTGACAGGGTAGCTCCAGTCTAAAGTTTGCTAGTTTGCTAGTTTGAATGCTGACGGCGTACAAAAGCATGCCATTCTGGAATAACTTTTTTTGAATATTTATTCTAAATCGTATACAATTTTGGCCAAAGAGACCCATAAATTTCGAAATAAATAACAAAACCACAATAAATGACATCATTTTGTGTAGTGAAATCCGTTCTTTTGCGACACTTATACTACAAAGTAGCCAAGCAATGATATCTGTAGTTATAGTTACTTGCTAGGAGGGAAAAAACTGTTTACAACCAGCGGTTTTGTGATAAAACGCCTTCATTCATTGTTTTATTACAACATTACCAACATTTAAGTCTACACAAGCAATCAAGGGGTCGAAAAAATTCATCATTGAAGTTGACTCTAGAAACTACCAACCTAAGAACTTTATGACGTAAAACATCCAGACGTATTTTACCTTTTTTATGGAGATTCTACCAGAACAAGCCTTCATCTTGCCAGATTTTCAACCAATTTAAGGTTCCTTTGTGCCAATATATCTTTCCGAGTTGCCTGATGATAACTTTTCCTCTCTGATGTTCTTTGCTACACTGTTTGCTACATTAAATTTCTACTTGTTTGTGTTACGCTATCATGCCTGGACAAGAATTGACTCCGCGACATCGAAACAAACAAAGTAGCAACTCTCATTAGATGCAGACTGGTAAAAGTAAACAGATATGTTGCCGTGAACTTCATTTAGCTGCAGCCGCAAGTGTTGGGTTAACCATTAAATAAAACAAACTGGTGTTAAGGACACCAATGTACGGTATAACACAGAAAATCTCCATTGTCAAAATAATCTGGCTCATTTTGCAACGATGTAAATAGTGCAGTTGAACTACGATCTGCTAAAGTGGCTGACGTTTATTAAACCGCAATCAAGGAGTGTATACCTTCACCAAATGTCAGAAAAATGTCCCATTTCTCGTCGTAAATGAATGCAGTAGAAATAAATGCAGAGTTTGTATAGGGAGTGTAAAATGTGCCTTAATGTTTGATGTTAATTTGCTTTCAAAAATGTTTTTGCCCTGCAATGCAATGGGACATTCTTTGCCTTAATTAGATTTGTATTGGGAAACACTTGCCTGTTGCTTTTCTCGAATTAAACTTCCTCAATTTAAAAACTTTTGAAAATACGAATTTATTTGCAAATCACTACAAACACAATCATGGTATACTTTTTGCAGATTAAAAAATACATTTTTTACAATTAAACTTTGACTTTTTACAGTTTTTACAATCTCCGAAATAATATCGTATAGTGACGGGCATATCCTTAACGGTAACAAATCTATAAAATACAAATTATTGAGTATGCATTACAGTTTTCACAATCGTTTGCTATAGACTCTTAACGGTGAGTAGCAAAGTAGTTTTCGGGCTGAGTTGTTGCTGTGTAAACCAGAGTTGACCCTATTCCAAAACTTGCCATGGAAGGTTTAGTTGCTGATCACTTTCCCAGTCGCGTTGAAGTCTGGAAAAAATATTAAATCTTTACTTATCCGAAGTTGAACATATCCGCATTAAAAAACAGTCAACGCTTACTTTTCATATGCCTCTAATCTGTCTCCTGGACAGAACATGTCGGTCATTGTCTTGTATTTGTGTGTCTCGTCGAAATCCAGCGCAATGCGAATTCCATCATTAATCATGGCTTGGCTAATAATGTAATCAGCATCCCCCTCTACTCTGCGAGCTATTTCAAACTGGAGTAATGTAAAGCATTCAAGTTGCCTGGCTCCGCAACCATTCTGCAGGCTTGATTGAAACGTGCCATTCAGCAATTGGACGTAAGTTGACTTAAAACCGGGTTTTAGAACTCCTCGCCAATTTTCCGTCCAATCTGATTCAAATTCATAACTACGACACAGAAAGTTTAAAATCATTCAAGATCTTCGAAAAATGTTTACCCTATTTAGTGTAAAAACAGCGTGCGTTTTTCGACCCAAAATATTTATGCCGAGCAAATTTCTTTACCCGTCAAAAATGACGAGTCCGTTTCCTCGTTTGCTTGGCCAAATGCTGAACACATGTTGAACACCATCATCTTGCTCAACATAAAATTCAAATTTGTAGCCTTTGTGCCATGTAATTCCGTCCACCAATTCTGCGAATTTTGACCGTAGACCCTGTCCGTTCCAGCATGTAATGTCGAAACGCTGCAAAATATTTGCAATAGGTTACTGCAAACATAAAGGTTATCATTTCATTTTTGTTTTCACGGACAGGTGACAAAGTAAAGCTTGTTTAATCTGTCAGTTTAGTGAATAAATGCATATCTATGTTTTATTAAAACAACACCAACATTTAAGTCTACACAAGCCAGAAAGGAGTCGTATAGTTGATCACCTTGACTTGACTTAAGACGAAGAAATATTAAACTGTAAGTCAATTTAACGATTGTTTAAAAGCATTGACTGTAAATGGGCATTCGATACGGACACTGGCATTTAAAGTTGAATAAAAAAAATAAAAAAACCTGTTTTGGCTGTTTTCCTTCTTTTTCCATTTCATCATGCAATTGTTGATATTCCATGTTGCGAAGCCTGGAAAAAAAGATTACGTACTATTTATTCACAGTTAAACATATTCATGATAAAAAACAATTAACAGTCAACGCTTACTTTTTGTATGCTTCTATTCTGCACCATCCACAAAACATGTCGGTCATTTTCTTGTACGTTTCTTCCCCGTCGAATTTCAGCGCAATGTTAATTCCCTTTTTAATCATGTCTTGGTTAGGAATGTAATCAGGGTCTCCCTCTACCCTGCGAGCTATTTCAAACTGAAGTAATATAAAGCATCGGAATGCCTCTTTTTCGAGGAGATCCCAGTTTGACGAAAACGTTTGATCCATCAGTTTGTCGTAGGTCTGCTTAAAACCCGATTTCAGATATGGTTGTAAATCTTCTTTCCACTTGGAACTAAATCTGATCACAATGGTTCAAGTCAGAGTGTTAAAGTGCAAAAGCTAAATGACTAGAATATTTGGTCGTCATTATGGTCTGGCAGTGCAGTTAAGATTATCACAAATTCTGTGATATTTTATGTGTAAAATACCCAAGCCGTAACGTTACAATATACCTTCTTTTTTAAATGTTGTCGTATTTTTCATAGCCTGACCCAAATAATATCAGTATTTGAAAACTATTTTTACCCGGGAAAGTCGACGTATCCATTTCCTGGTTGCTTGCTGGGATAATAATGTGGCAAAACACTGAATACGGGTTTCGAGGAAACATCGAAATCATATTTGGAGCCTTTGATCCACCCATCGCGATTTACTAATCTGCTTAATTTATACGATATATCATCTCCAGTGAATTGTGTGATGTCGATACTCTGCATAATGTATATAAGATTTTGTTTGTTTCATAGGTGACTGTGTAAAGCTTTAAACTTGCTGTTTGGTGAATAAATGCCTTCCTTTAATATTTTGATGCAACCATACAAACATTTAGGTCAGCCACCAAGAAACTGATTTAATCATCGTGAGCAAACTGCTGTGTGCTAACCTATACAGTTTTGTCCATGAACTAACCTTCTATTCGACGCAGAAGGCACAAAAACATAATTGGGCTATTTCCTGAACAGTTTTAGTACACTGGTCGAAAAGCAAATGACCTTCTTGAAAGATTTTAAAATTACCTTGTGGTTAATATATTTCCATTTACTTTTTCGTTTGTTTGTTTAAAAAGGACAATATAAGCCAGCAATTCTGCGCAGTATTATATGGTTTTGGATTCGGCTTCGGTTGAACTGCTGCAAATGTGTTTACGGGTTTTAAAGCGGAAAGGCGTGCTTCATATTTCAAAACAAAAATTATTGTACTTACCAACTAAATGTATAGTGTAAAGAAAACAAGCTTTTGTTCAGTTTTATGACCAACAGTCTACTTTACTGCAAAAACTACAGAATAAACCGACCTGAACCCCAAATTTTCTTCACGGGGTTTAAACCCGGGACGACTCCGAAAACTAATCTCGATTAGGTTTTATATGGGCTCAGACCATTGGACCAAGTGCTCACCCCAATCTGAACCTAAATTGAATTAATATTGCGGCGACAACAGTGCCGCGCGCCGTCTCGGCGCAAGCAAACCAGACCAATATGTCCACAACATGACTACTTAAGAGCACCACATTGTTGCAACAAACTAGGTCGCCTGTTTCTTCTGCAGTATTCTAGAAAAAATCTAGCACCCGTATATAAATCGCCCCACTTTCGGTCACACATTATTCGTGCTAAAAACTTAGACCAGGTGTCAACTAGATAAACCAGAAAACGAGGAAGCCAACCTGCGATACTTAGATGGGCGAAAAATCATGAAAGCTGGGCTGCGACACTCTGTCTGGCAACTGTAAATAGAGTGCGAGCGTAGCCTAAAAGTTAAAGTCTAAAGTGAGTAAAAATACTCAGCGCGTTTTCGACGTACTAGTTACTTAGAAAGCCTAATTCATTCTACGTACTCGTATTTATTCTGAGCAACCAAATTTTGCAATCATAAGTAGTAGAGCTCGTATGTGTTAAACCACGAGGCGCAGGCACCGGTCGCCCGCCGTGGTAGCGCGGCAACGCCAACCTCAAGCAGCCTCTTGTCTAAAGGTGCCCAATGCCTGACCAAAGCTGAATGGAGATCTTTAATTTTAGAGGTCTAGGGTAGCCTGGACTTTAGCGAATAAGCCCGTATAGAGACCAGTCAAGCAATAAACATAAAAGTTAGAATGTAAGCGATTTAATTAGATATGACCCACAATAAGATCGAAAATCGTAAAATTAACGATGTAACAAACAGAATCAACACTTGATTCGGAATCCCGGAGATTCACCTCCGAGGTTCTAAAGAAAGCAGTCTGGATTGTTAGTACTTTAAAACACCACATACTAATTTAACATTTAACCGACCTGGACGGCAGCAAACTGAAGAACTCACTCCAACCCCCGCATACAACGGCGCCCACTTCAAAATAGCTAAATAAGTTCTTATACGTGACCGGTCAAACAACTATCAAGTAAATGATGCAAATGCCATACAAATAGTGAAAGTTGGCATTTTTTAAAAATAACAAAACCCTACAGCGAATTCATAAATATGCTCTTGCAATAATATTGAAATGTTTTTATCTAGCATGCAAGAATCTCCATATACGACACGTAATTTCATTGCAACTTTACGAACAACAAAAAAACAAAAATTAGTCAGAAAATGACTTAAATGCTACACACCTCCTTTTCAATTGGCATTTTCAAGGTTCTTCCACAACCAATGAAGCGTACTTTGCGCTAAGTTTTTGTTTAATTCTGCTGTTATGTCCTTCCAGTCGCTCTGTTCCCACTGACGGTGCGAGTGACCTCTGCTTTTCTGCTGAAGGCCTATAGCTGTTAGACTTCTCACATTTCATGTGTATCAAATTCGTTTGTAATTGTTTGTGGAACTCCATCATGTCCAGGCAAGAATACGCCTTAATCCTACATGGAGAAATATAGCCGAAAAGACCTTCTCAAACTATATTAGAAAAACCATTTTGAACAAACACATGAAATCAAGATGAATTAGTCCAAGTTAGTGGGAATTTGGTGCAAGAGTCACAATAGTGTTAAAATATAGCAGGTGGGCAATGTGAGAATGGTTTATACGTCACGTATGTGGTGTACGTTGTCCTGGGTACTTTGAATAGGGTTTAAGATAAAGGTTTATTGCAACAGAGTACGAGTGCGTTGCTGTTAAGGAACTTCCAATACTCAGACCTATCTTATGCGTACCCGTGAAAACGGAACGTGACATCCCAGGAAGTTATATTTTACGGCAATATGTTAACACAAGCGCTTCCTTAAACGATACAATTCCGAAACTCCAGTTGTTGTCTTTGCTTTTGGAGAGTGTGACAGTGGGAGAACCTGTTGTTATTGAGTCTTGGAGCGAGAACATCTGCTTAAGAACATAAGTTTAATTCCATCCGCTCGGTATCACAACCACAGCTTAAGGAATCTAGCGGAAAAAATAGTAACGTAATTTTGATTCTGGAACTGCTGCAAATTTATCAACGGGTTTTAAACCTTGCTTATTAATTTACAAAAATGTCAGTCGAAATGAATTGTACTAATTACCAACTAAATGCAAAGTTTAATGAAAACAAATGGTTATTCAGTTTTGTGACCAACAGTCTACTTTACTGCAAAAGTGACTGAATAAAAAATAGAAAAGAAGTATGATGAAGTCGTTATTTCCAAGCTTCCCGACTGTTTTTTGCTATCAACAACGTAAAGTTTTGCGTTTTGTGTGAAAGGTTCGACGCGGAGTAAGTTTACGTTTAAAATTTAGTTCTTTATTCGAGACAAAAAAATCTGAGGGTATAACTTTTTTGAAATGCACAAAATGGTGGCTGCGACAAAATCTTTCAGGAGCCTACCACTTTTAATATTTGGCATTTTCGTTTTCGAGAAATACAACTTTACTTGCTAGACTCACCGTAAAAAAAGGATTCCATTAAACAAAACTTGATGATTTGGCGATATACTTAAAAGTGTGCACATTTAAACATTTGTCGATTTTAACAAGGACATTTTTTTGTCCCCTCATTGGATTCTAGTGTGTGAGCATAACGTGTGACGTCATTGTCAAGCTTCATTGCTTATAAGTTTCATTAATTTTAAAGGTTTTTTTGTCGAAAAAGTGGTTTGTATCATCGCAACTGAGTAATTAAATATAACTAACGTTGTAAAGACTCATTTGTTTCAAACATTTTGTGGACGCTCAGCCGAGAGAAATACATCCTGACCTTTCAATGCAAGGGTCCTCAGCCGACAAAGAGATGCCACAAGTACCGCCTCAAAAGCGAAAAGAAGCGCCCCCAAAAAACATGTCGAAAGCGTAATAGAGTAAACGTATGCCCACTGATAGATGTGTTTAAGCAGGTATCATGCATAACTGAAATTTAGAAAAATTCAACTTGTACAGCATCTAAGCATCATATCAAATTTAACTTTAAATTATAATTTTTGACTCAAACTGTGTAACATGATTTGGTGTACACAGTTGTTAGTGTTGTGAATTGCCTGTCAACTGATTTAAAGTTTAACCTAGCTATCTGTTTGTTTTAAACAGAACACTTCAGAAATGGTGGCAAAAACTTTAACACTGCAAAAGATAAAATAAATTTTACAGGATGTTCCTGTTTGTCACCTGGATGTGACGATCAGTGAATTAAAACACATTTTGGAAATAGAATTGTATATCACAGTTTTTCACAAAACTGTTGGAACAATTGCTTTCCAAAATAGCTATTTATAAAAGCCATCTTAAAAAAACTCAAATATGTAACAGTCATTTAATTGGAAAGTGTTAAACACAAAAAAGAGTTAATAAGGATGGAAAGGTCAGATCATTGAGATTAAAAACTGGTACTCTTCCCTGTAGGTTTGCCCCTGTATGACGGTCTGTCCGAAAAAATAATGATGCATCTACCTCCAACCAAGGAAGAAGCAAATATAACAAAAAATACCTCCATGCTTCTGAATAGAAAAAGGTAACAAAAACACTTTTTAACTTGAAAGTTTTATAGATGTGAAGAAACTAGATCTGTAAAATTGTGCCTTATTTTGTACATTTTTAGTTTGCATCTGGTAACTTGGAAAACATGCTGCTTTCATTTCAAAAAGAGAACATTTTTTACTGTAGAATGGCTTTTATTTAGAAAAGAGAACAGTTTTTGACTGAAGAACTTGGCATGTTGGCGTCTTGGTTCCAAAAGCGTCAGGCCATTTACTCCAAATGTGTGGGTAACCATAGAAATCATGCAAAACATCTTCATCTGGTTACTGGAAATCGAAACACAATCCTCACAGAATCAAAATCGCTGCTGGTAAATCACTTTATGTGTTTTGGGGTTAATTTACTGAGATTTGTGGAAAATGAGTCAGTATTTATATGAAAACAATCTATTCCCAACGCTTTATACAGATTTTCAACAGTTTAGTTTTGTTTATCAAATATGGTATGGATAAACATACGTAAACCACTACACCTTGAAACATGAGCTAAAGATTTTCTATTCATTAATCATGGAACATAAATTTGTCATCAAATCTATTTGTCAAACAACATTGCAGTATTGACATAAATACGTCAATCATTTGTTGGACTTGATGTTGCAGATGATTTAATTCAGGACCAATTATCTGATGTTTGTGAATTATTGAAAATGTTGGTTAAACCACAGAAATATTGGTTGATTCCAAACTGGTTAACCGCTGGGAAAATTTTCCTTAACCATGCTCGGCTGTGTGAACTAATTCAAAGATTGCAAACAGTAAGATTGGGGTAAGATTAAACGTATGAAATAAACTTTAATTACAATTTGAAACAATATTTAAAAAATTGTTTTGAAAATCACTATGTGTGATAATTGATTGATTTTCCACAAACTGTTTGCTAGTAGTGTTTTTCTTACAATAAACCTCCATATTGTATTTAAGTTTCATACACACAGTTTCCTATGTTTAATCGGTGAAAATCTTTTTGTTTGTGAAAGCACTACATGGAATTACGATTGCATTTTCAGGATGAAGACAAAACCCAGATCGAGGTTCCGGCAACATTAGAAGATTTAATTCCCGAAACAACTTCATTGTTTTAACCTACAAGTAAATCTTATTGCCGCATTATGAAGGGCTGGCTTGCCAGAGCTGGTAAGATGATTTTTTGAATTTTGGAAAAACTGTCGACTTTATACAAAAAGAATCCCGTCCCCAGAACAGCTAGGTAGTTAAAAAATGATCCTCTTAATAGACAAACATAAAAACACATTTTTTGTTAGGCAATAAAACTCACTTGATTAGCATGCAAGTAGAAAAAAAATCCAATACTATGGAAACATTTTACTTGTGATTTTGTTCGAAGAGATATTGCAAAACTTCTCTTTTGTTGTATTTCGTTTCAACTACCCAATATCTCATTTATTCTCCAGCACCCCTTTTATGAAAGCAAACTTTCCCAGGTGGTGCTGGCACCCACGTTTTATTTAAAAATTTATTGCTTACAACCTTGCTTTGTAGAAATGGCGAAACAGGCGCTTAACCTCTTCACTGCCATCCAAGACCTCCAACATAAACACGAGATGTCGCACTTTGCCGAAACGCAGGTGTTTGGCTCACGCATTGCAAGATTTACGAAAATTGGCCTCAACGAGTTTTTAAGAACAGCTTTTGGCGGGTAAGTCCCTGAACTGAAACCGTGATAGAGCTACTGTTCTGACCGCACGCGGCGCTGTTGCGACGTGTGGAGTGGACGTCAAAATCGTCAGCCGAATATGCAGTATGAGCTTCAAAGGCGTTTCCACATTCGGAGATCGAGTTTTCAAAACCTACTGCTGTATGAAGCTTTGAGAATTTTGACTGCACGTCTAGTTTTGCATTTCACTGGCAGCATAAAGGTAAGGTGGTATTCGGTGTTCTCACAATATTAATAAGCACCTACGCCTCAAAACGCGTGTATTTTGTACCCTAACAAGCAACGGTGGGGGTGGCTTCTATGTGTATTGTCAAGCTCGCTTTTTTATATTCCGGCGTGGAGCGAAAAAGTTTCAAGCGCTCTTGGCCATTTGACCGCCATCCTTGGGCTTTCGAGTTCAACAAGTGTTTGTCTGTGGACCACTGTCTTTGCCTCTCGACGTATTTCAATGAACTAGCAACAACGGCAAAGGCTCAATGCTTTATTTCAGTCTTTCATCTGCTGAGCCCTCCTTTATCTGTGTGCTCGTGCATCATCATGTTTCGTGTTCTGTTTACAGAGTTCGTCGCGAAATAAATTCCCGCTCCCATATCGGCGCCGCGAGAGGCCTTGTCTCTTGATCAAGGAAAGCTTCAGACCAAATTGTCTCGGTCTGATTAGAGCAGTGGTTCTTAACCTTTCTCCTTGTTTAACCCTTTGCATTCGCAAACATATCTCGTACCCATCATGTGTGCAGATGGCCCTGGTTTAGAGGACCGCAGAAACAAAATTTTCACCCTTGTACCTTTATTATAATGTCTAAAATTTGTTCCATGCGTTGTCGTGTAATGACTTGCGACAGTTCAGTTATGGGTTTGTAAGATTTGAGTCGCAAAAGATACCGAAATTTAAAGGTAAAGGCGTTTTAAGCAACTGATCCTCGCGTAATCTGCACATCTCGGCCAAAACAACATTTTTCCGTCGGTTTATATGCAAAACAGACCGCTTTGAACAGGTGGGCCGTTGACTGGTGTTTTTGAACTGCGATAACTTGAATTACGTCAACATGCACAAAGACTCCGACATAATTTGCTAAGTGAACGAATCTACTTGACTTGTTCGTGTACGCAGACTTTGTTACAACACTGAGCATATGGTGTCCCTTAGTGTTAAGTTTTCTGTCCGGTCCCATTTTTAAGAATACAAACCAGAAGCACGAAAGAAGGTTTGTCAATCGTTCACCACCTGTCATAATGTTCTACGGACATTTACTCGATACCTCAAAAGACTTTACAACAAAATTACAACAAACACAGTAA
Organism: Phallusia fumigata; assembly: GCA_008931825.1. NCBI lineage: Eukaryota > Metazoa > Chordata > Ascidiacea > Phlebobranchia > Ascidiidae > Phallusia > Phallusia fumigata. Next base: position 542 of record QXVZ01016320.1, on the reverse strand, counting down.
TAATGTTTTGCGCAGGTTCAACACACAACTCAGGATCACAGTGTTACGGCACAACAGTGGTTCGAATAATTATTGCAAAAACCCAAGTATAACAGTACAAAGATAAAATAGAAAGTGCATAATAATAGAATCGTTGCATGAAGACAACTGCACAGTAGTATGTGATAATACGTTCTCTCCTACATCGGTTGATAAACAATATATTATAAAGGTTGCATGTTTGGAAGACAATCAAATAAAGTTTCTTGAAGCTAGCCAAAAGTTGGCAGTTAGTTGTTACTTCACCCTAAGTCCGTCAAACTCTTTTTTTAGCCTGCAGAACATTAGGTTGTTACTAACATAAACAGACCTAAAGAAAACTCTAATTAACCATACCCACATTTCGAATGCGTGCATTCTGCATTCCAGAGAGGAACAAAACATGTCTGTCAATATTTCGTAGGTTTTCTCATCGTCAAAGTGCCGGGCAATTTTAATACCTTTGCGTACTTGGTCAGCACTAGGAAAACCCGCCGGGTCGTTGGGAACTCTGCGAGCTATTT
>QXVZ01016319.1:0-19048 GCA_008931825.1 Phallusia fumigata | reverse complement strand
ATTTGTAGATTCTACCTACATCCTTCATACACTATGTTTGCAATTGTAACACTGTGAACACATCCTATCTTTTTTAATTTTTTATGCAGAGGTGTTTTTCTCATTTTGTCTTCACTGAATAAATGTATTTTATATTTTGCCAAAAATGCACAACCACAGTTTAAAATAAACAAAACAACAAATGCATAAGTTTGCACAGTGCGATACATCCCACTAGACATGATTAATAAAGAGGTGACACATTTACAAAACAAAAACAATATTCTATAATCTGTCAATGAAAAATTGCACACACTCTTTACCCACATGAAGAATAGAATCAGAAGACACAAGAAGAGGCCATGGAAGCCATATTTTCCAGATTTTGAAGCGAAAAAAATGGGTAACAAATCCTTTTGATGGCAGCTTAGAGGATTGGGAGTTGAGCATTGTGCGAACACATGAAGACTGAAAATTAGAGCATGGCTGGCATTGAGGATAAAGCACTCCATTAGTTTTTCCTTTCCCTTTTGCATAGGCTAATGCCAAGGGTGGGGAATGGTCAGCATAATATAGAGCTCTTATTTTAAATTTTTCAGGATTTAATTTTGCCATGCCAACTCTGTATAAATAATAGAATGGTGAAAAAATCTTCCCACATGTGTGGCAGCCATGGGTTCTTCCGATGTATTGAATTTGGCGTTTCTGAGATTCGGTTACCTTCACATCATAGTCTAATAACTCAAGAAACTTGTGTGCAAATGCCCCTGGTTTTAACATATGACTCGGTAGAGTTCTTGAAAAACTCTTTGACAGCATGTAGTACTGTGTTATTGACATCAAAGTAAACGTAACTGCATCCTGATTTGTTAAGCTAACCATAGGAAAAACACCAAGAAACGCATCATGAACAGTAGATACCACAAAACATGATAACAAAGCACTAGTTCCTACTGATAGAAAACCACAAATTGGGGCAAATTTATGGTGTGCTGCTACTTTCAATGGCTTCCACAGTATGTGTTGAAAAATTCCCAATGTCGTTGGAAACGTGGCGATTCCGCATGCAGCTGCAACTAAGTTCTCCTTCGAAATCAACTTCTTGTAATATGTATCTTCACAAGTAGAAAACACGTCAACTGAGCCTGGAACTTTCATGACTTGATTTTTTTAGCAGAAACTTCTTCGCCGTGAAAATTAGATGAAACGTTTTTCATTCAAACCACTTAGATTTATTTTAGTTTCCGTGTTCAAAGTTCAGACTCTGGTGTTTACAAACAAAATCTAAATAGTCACGCATTAATGCACAATTTCAGTCACGCACAACTAAACACTGTTGTGGTTATTCCATCACAAGTTTACAACTTTTTTGCGGTATGATTTATTATTTGGTGTTATTTGCTACCTAATAGGAGTCTGGGATAGTGTTTCCAACAATATTGCACAACAATATCACAAAAGCTTTAACACCACACACTATTACGTGACAAATTAACGCGGCTGGCCAATCAAGTCACGTGGGCAAACTGTCTGCGTTTTGCGTAATGTTGAGAAGCGGGAAAACTTGAAATGTACAAACTTTTAACGACTTGCAAATCAGTAGAACGAAAAAAGTTAGTACTACTTTGTTGTGGTTCAAAAAGATAACCTAATTGTTTGGAAAACCCGTGGAGTTTCCACACTTGTTTTAGATGTCAACATGCAAAAATGATTTCGAACATTAACTATAATTATACGTTTTGAGCGACCATTTCACCTTGGCATCACTAGTCAGTTTTTCACCAGCAGGTAAGTCTCTTAATGGTAGGAATTAAATACGTTGTAGGTTAAGGTCCGATTACTGTAGTTTGTACAAAATAAGTACTAAAGCCCGGTTGTCCTCAAAACAGGTAAAACTAGTGTATCATATGCTGCAACGCTGTGTTCTACTCTACCATTCTGTGTTACATTACAATGGCAATATCACGTCACAATGTGATACTGTTTGCTATCTAAAAGGATTGTAATTAGGCCTGTTTCAGGACCAATTGTAAAATGCGAGAATATTTTTAGAAAACTGTGATCTATTATCTCAATAATGTGCATATTTAAAAGTTCTCATCCCCCCTCGTGCCCTCTTTAAACCCACAGGTTTTGATAACCACTGCTCTAGTCCAAAGGCGCACTAAACTTAGATTATTTTCTTTGTTAAGTGTCAATAACTCATTGATGTTGTATTCTACTTGAGAATTGTTTTCCTCCAGTTTTTCAGCCAAATGAAAAAATCTTTATTAGTTGAACTGTTCTAAATTCTATGGAACTTTGTGTTGATGTATTCAAAGTATGTAGGTGTTGTTTTAAAATTATAAAATTAGTATATTACTAACAAAAAATAGTTTGTCATAACTGGTGATAAAAGGTTAGATCAGTGGTTGGCAAACTGTGGGCCGCGGCCCAATTGTGGGCTGCCTAGTACTTTTTAGTGGGCCGCGGAAACCTCCTTATGTGGGCCGCTTGGTATATAGGAGCTGAATCCTGACGCAATGGTGGACCATTTAATCTTAACTGGAGGCCCACACAGCATAAAACCTGTTGTTTGTTTTCATCACAAAACATGGAGTCGTACTTTATTGCACCACATGTAAACGATGATTATTTGACATGACAAATAATTGTTATGTAGGGATGCATTGTGATGAAACAAACAATAGGTTTTATGCTGTGTGGGCCTCCAGTTAAGATTAAATGGTCAATTTGGGCCTTCATAAAAAAAGTTTGCCGACCACTGGGTTAGATTATCTGACATCTTAAGCTTTTAATACTTTACTTCATAAATATTAACTTGCAAATAATAGGATTTATCCAATGAATAATTATGAAAGCAGATTAACATGACACTTGTCTACACACTTTTAGTAGCCTCTATTTTGTTTTGAGTTTTATCACCAAAACATTGACAGGCACTAGGGTGTGTTTTGTTCTGTCACTTTATTCCAAGTGTCTAGATTCAGCTTGATATCAATGCTTTGATTATAATGTTAACAATGCAGTAACTTTAGTACAACTTTATTCAATGTTTTTTTCAAGGGTTTGTCTTTAAATCAGTTTAACTCATCCAGTTTATGTTGTTTCTTACACAGAGAAAATAAAGGCAAATGTAGACAATCTAGATTCTCTCATTGTAATTATGGGTCCCCTTCCCTGAAGGGGACACATATTGTTTTCACTCTGTTTTTTCTTTTTTCTCCGCATGCATCTTGTCCATGCACTTTTGACATGAAATGTTTGTTGGATTTGAATGAAACTTTCACAGCTGGTAGGTATGGTCATGGCGGTGTGTTATTCGTTTCGATTGAACCCATGGCCCCAAGGGTTACCCTAAAATGGATCAAATTATTAAACAATGTCCGAATCGGAGGAAATTTACACAGTTTGTAGAACATGCCATTGTGGTGCATCGAATTAATAGTTTGACGCCATAGCCGCAGTGGTTACCCCGCTAGCCCCCCAAAATGGGTCAAATTATTAAACAATTTTCTAATTGGATGAAATTTTCACAGTTTGTAGAACATGCCATTGTGATGCATCGATTTCTTTGTTTGACCCCACAACCCCATCAGTTATCCTGCTAGCCCCCTAAAATGGGTTAAACTTTTGAACAATGTCTAAATTGGATGAACTTTACACAGTTTGTAGAACATGCCATTGTGGTGCATCGAATTAATAATTTGACACAATAGCCCCAGTGGTTACCCCGCTAGCCCCCTAAAATGGGTTAAATGATTAAACAACGTTCGAATTGGATGAAATTTACACAGTTTGTAGAACATGTCATTGTGTTGCATTGATTTCTTTGTTTGACCCCACAACCCCATCAGTTACTCTGCTAGCCCCTAAAATGGATCAAATTATTAAACAATGTCCGAATCGGAGGAAACTTACACAGTTTGTAGAACATGCCATTGTAGTGCACTGATTGCTTTGTTTANTGACGGTTACAAAGGACCTGTGTAGTTTTGCACGAAATTTTCGTGTTACTTCAAAAGTATTTTAACTGCGTTTTTAGCTTAGGCATACACATCAAAACGTTGCTCAGACATGACGTAAAAATTGTAGCACAAGCACAAACCAAAAAGTGGATTTTTTATACTCCGCGTTGGCATTAGAGCAATCGCCCGACAAACATGTATTGACAAGAGTGTGGGGCACAATTGTTTTTACAGCTGAAACGATCTATAGAAATTTATGAAGCATCATTCACGTAAAGCGCGATGTACATTCGTTAAGCGACGTCAGCTTATCAAAACATCTTTGCGAAACCGATCATTCTTTCACATAATTTGCTTCGTGCTCTGACGTGGATAATCCCAAAACATGTTGTGATGTCTCATGTTTCGTGGCCAAAAATCGATTCTTGTCATCATTTTAGTGTTAAATTTACCCGGTCTCGCCTATTAGCTCCAAACAGGAGAATTTATGCCTTGCTGTTTTTGTTGCCAAGCGACGTCGAATTTTATCTGTTTTCCAAAATTGTATGTAATTTATTAATGTTTACCATATGACCATTGCATTGTTTACACCGCAAAATAACTGAACAACTCGTTTTACCTTATTGACGAGATGCTACATCTGTTTACAGATTGGTCAAAGAGTTGATAAAATAAACCTNCAATAGCTTTAGGTGCGTTTCGGATTTTCCTGGTCAATCTGACAATATGCCAGTTGAAAAAATACGAATAAAGTATTAAATGTATTTCTAGATGACACTATTGTCATTTTGCAAACAAATGTCGTATGTAACTTACAAGAACCCCGGGTGTTATTTCTACAAACAGTGGGACTTTTTTCAGTACGCCAAGACAATATTAAATGTCAGTGTTAATCCGCTTTGCACTTTAAATCATAAACAAGCCACCCTTCAAACCCCTGGAATGTGGTACACATCATCACACATATATCGACTATTTATTAGCCCAGCTCCAAATCGTGCTAACCATCTGCTCGTAGTACCAATGCAAACAAAACAAACCGGGCGTTTTTATTTCAGGTCGTCCACAGTAAGTAAATATTCATTATTAAGATAACAGGAAAACCGGTTTTCCAATTACGAAATAACAGTTTGTCATAACCGATTTATCTTTACACCCCTTTGTGGTTGCCCTCCTTATGCATAATTTAGGCGTTTCTCCACATTCTGCGCACTTCGTAGCTTGATGAGTGCTGGTATGATGTACACGGAAGTATAGGGCCACCGCTACAAGTTACGCTTTTCATGAAAATGGTTTAGCATTTTAGCCTCCTTTTGAAGGTATGTTCCACGTAATTAAGCAGCTGTGTGAGACAAGGCCCATACCAAATTTTAACTATTTGCCAAGGACTTGACTTGACAACAGAAGAGATGTGAAGCGTTGCTAAAGACACCAGCGTTAAAATTGGTAATGATATTTTAAATCTATTTTTATCGTTTTTGGTGATAAATATAAATTCTTGACCCCAATTTTGACTGCAGCGTAACGAATTGATTTGTATGCTTTACCTGAGTTGTGGTTTAATAATAAGGACAGCCTAACCAACTAAACTATCATACCTTCCAAAACTTCGTTGTTTGATTTAGCTTTATTGTTGTCATTCATGTAGTTTCAAAATACTATGCTATTTTATGCAACATGAATTCGTTTATAAATGCATTTTTTGTAACAATTAGAAAGTTGTAACATCTGTCAACGAGTTGTTTGTCACGTAGAAATACACATTTGACCTGTAAACGCGCAGACGCTTCGTCGCTAATTGTGCCTGGCTTAGGGAGGCTATCTCGGAAAGCGTCATTGGTGTTTGTCACGCGATATGCTAGAAAAGACGCAAAAACGTTTCCTGTTTTTATCGCTGACAGAGTTTTCGCATGTACTGACAACGCACTTCAAAAATGTGTAGAATGACCTTTAGTCACCTTCTAAACGTTTATTTGGCCGATAATCGCTATCGCGAGTGGAAAGTTGCAGGTTACAAGGATAAAGCAACGACCAACGGGTTTTCGGGAGTTACCAAGCTTTTCTAACTTCGCTAGCGGTTTGGTTTTAGTGTTTAACAAGCCGTTTTACCAAAAAACATAAGATGTCAACTTTTACTGAATACGGTCGAATTCCACGAGAAGTGCGCCCCAAACTCATGTTTATTTCAAACTGACATAACCAATTGGCCAAAGCATGTTTGCAATATATTTGTTTTTGTGCGCGTTTTTTAGGTCTTGGTTGTTCAAATTGCAACTGACATCCGCAGGTTATTCCTACGCACACCGAAACTCCAAGTGAAAAACTAGGTTTGCTGTTCTGCGAAAGTTTGAATTGAGGTATTTCGCTGGGTGCAAGAAGAGATAAAAGTCGCACATCAATTTTACGATTCCCAGGTGGCCACTTGCTTTCCTGCAAATCTTCAAAAAAAAGTTACAAAATGTTTGCTTTTCGGAAGAAAAAAAATTGATGCCATATTCTTTAGTTCCAAATGTAGAGACGCGGTCGAAGTTTTAGCTTTTTAACCTAAAAGCGATTTTACTTCCCACAAACCGGGTATTGATGGACAAGATAACCGCGTCCATACAAAAAAAATCCCCAAAGTAATTCAATCCACCCATGTGATGAGAAAATATACTTAAACCCGTTTTTTTTTCAGTCGCAAAAGTCTGTACTTGTTGCGATAAAATTTGCCCCCGAACGCGTTGCAATAACTAATTATTACAAATAAATTTTTATGTAATTTGCAGGGTGAGTGTTTCTATTTTTTCAGAGCACTCGCGTATATGTGCAATATTTTGCCGCTGTACCTTGTGGGTGCTGTTTTATCATTCGTTACTTTTGCCTAAAGCCTATATTTGTTTTTAGTTGTTTTGTCAGTGTTTATTTTTTGCAACCCAAGATAAGACATTTTAATTTACCTTTTTTTGGAAAACCTTGTCTTTATCCGAAAATAACACCGTTAGTCGATCAATATGCTTTTATGCAATTGTGCGTATTCATAGTTCAAACGCAAGCAAATCAATATTTAGCGCTGCTCCAATAGCGGACTGCGATGAACAGTAGATAACCCCAGCTTTTTACATGCTTCAAGGGATTATTCTATCCAATTTGCCACGGTTTTCACCTGAGCACTGTATCAAATCGCTTTGACGGTTGGGGGCATGCAGATTATAATGCATTTTCGTAGCTTCGAACCCAAAACCATGCCAAAGTTGATCGCAATTTAAACTTTGTGGGGTTTTATCATGTCTGTGGTCGTCCTTCCGACGGGTTGCCAGCCTCGCACGAGCCGGGCGGCCGAAACTGCCTTCTTCACTACGAAACTGGCAGATAAATAGTCGTGTCCTGTGGTGTGTGTAACAGATTGATGAAGCTTAGGCATGAAGGCAAGTTGTTAAGCGGGTTCATGCGTTGTAGAACTTTATCATCTCTGAAGTTAACCTTGCTGCCTGCATTTAAAGTCATGTACAAAGGAGTCAAGTGTCATCAGACGTGTTTAATGTCAGTTGTGACTTAGCATCTTATTTTATGGACGTTTTCTACAAATATTGTCTAAGACGTAATATTTGCTTAAAAAACGCTTCTAAAGAATCTCCGTCTATGTTTCTAGTTTAATGAATTGTAAAGCTCGATTCTGCAGTAGATTGCAAATATCGTCAACGTTAAAATTGATTTTGTGGAGGAGCTTTGTCTTTGTAGAGATGCGTTTTGTTGTACAGTTCCATAACTGAGTGTTTATTTACATGCATTTGTTTTGCTGGATGTTTAATTTAAGTTTTCACACTTTGGTGCGTTAGAGAGCAAAAGTGTTACTTTAGTCAAACAGAACGCATAGGTGACTTTATGGTCAAAACATTGTCAACTAAATCCTGTGACAAAACAGTTGAAACAAGTATGCTTGCTGCAGTGCATTTTAGCAGCGTAACTTGCTTTTTTGTTGTTTTCCATTTTTGCTGTGAAGTTCTGTTCCTGTAGGATATACGTGCTGTAAGCGACTGGCCGACGTGCAGTCAAATTTTACTACTTCGCCAAACAAGTTCTGGAATCATTTTGTTTTCTGACTCCCAGTATTCCGAGACTGAAATAAGTCAGACTGTTTTCATCCCCAGAAAACTGGAAAGTGTTTAGAAGTGATTTGTCAAAATTGCGTGGATTGTACCGTTAAAGTTATTTTTAATTTCTAACAAAACGAAACCCTGCAAAGATGCGATATTGACCAGTGACTCTCAATCGCGACTCTTAACAACAACCGAAAATGGCAAGAAACCTAGTCTCGTGACATGCTTTACATTGGTAAAATATACGTTACAACGTTTTCTGTAACTACCATCGATGGCGATTAATATCACGAATACGTAACAATAGTAACAGTTTGTTCAGATTTATCTCGTGAGAGGTCATTGTTCGAAATGAACATTTTCATGCGGCTTCACACAGGTTTCTAAATTAGCTCTGGCTTGACAGTATTTCTGTCACCATTATTAGCACGTTTTTTTCTTCCTCGTTATTGTTTATTTCAGAGGCAGTATTCCCCCCATTCGCCAAAAAAACATACCCAGATGGTTGTGGTTAACTTCCAGTACACGCATGCAAATATTTCCACAGGTGATCCAACAACGTTATCGGGTTTTGTGTGCAAATCCAAGGCTTTGCTTTGTCATTATGTTGATCGATAACCGCAAAACGAAGCCGCGCAGTAATCACTGTCCAATCCCAGTGATCGCTGNGACTGCACTAAGTTGAATAAAGGGACCGCAGAACAAAAACCGCTGCTGCCGTCAATTTAAGAGCAATTTAATAGGCTATTTATATTCACGACGCGCTCGTTCTTTCAAATTAAATCAGCAGTTAATAGCTCTTGCTTTAGAGAAGCCGCGCAGGGAGTCAGTACTTGTGTATGAAACATTTCATACGTTTCGACGAACGCTATCGTCATCATCAGGAGTGACTCGGAAAAAGCGACCCAAAGAAACTTAGTTAATCGGCAGGATATCTTGTGATATTTAAAGCTTTATAAGTCTAACGTCAAAGTGCACGACCTATTAATGGCACTGTTTGTGAGACTTCTGCTTCTTTTCTTCGCTGTTGACGTAAATTTGCAGCCATTTTATTGTTGATTTCTATTGTCAATGACCGGAATCGGGCGTTGCGGTTGAGCGTCGTATCACTTCTGATCCAATATCACACCGGATTACTTTCATATTGATTCGCAGACAGATCGATGTAAGCTCGTAGTTGAAACGGTCAGCCAGATCATACGCGGCCGAATGCTGAACGACGGGCCAAATATCAATTTGCTCATTGAAATAAAATTCATCCGTTGGGAAATATCCGCCACTGCAAACCGAAGGTCGTTTGCTTTGTCATCCAGGAATCGCGTCGGACAAAAGCATCCGCGTCTTTCAGGGGTGTTTTGAAGCGATATCACAATTGGTTGAATACACAACCAATAATTAATGACTGTGACACTGCCTCGGTGTAGTAAGCCATATTTAAATCAGTTTTGACAGTTAAAATTGGTTGAGCACTTCTTTGTCTACGCTAACAGAATACAATTAAACAGGCTTTATGTGAAAAGATTTTGGACCTATTGGAGTGTGGGGGGTGCTCTTATGATTTTGGTTGACATTTAACAACGTTTACGGCTGGGTACGCAAGGTATTTCAGTTTTAATGCCTTACGCATTGGCAAGCGATATCAGCTCAAGCGAAAACCAGTTCACAGACAAGGAAAATATGTTTCTTTTCGAACGCAATTTTGCTTAAAGTGGGTTTTGCTTGAAGCTGTGTGTTTCTGGGATTCATGCAAATAGAGTCATAAATTTGATTTGATTTGAAACGTTCATATACTCGTACGTTTTAAGTGTGAGTTTCTCCCAGTTGGTCGATTTAAAAAAACTATACTGACTCATCAGTTTTGTTTTTTCAATACCCGTCGGTATCTGGTGTCACACATAATTGACCATCAATAATTTATCAATGCGTTTGGCGAGTAAATCCCCGTGAAATTTACTTGGACATCGACCCTACCTCGCTCCCCATTCATTGCAGCATTTGTGTAACTAAAAAAATCGATTCATTAGTAAACGATTTTCTTTACTCAATCTTATGTCAGGTAATAGCGTTTTTGCCACAACCCACCGCATGCTAACTTTTTCAACGCCTCCCGTTTATAACTTTTACTTTCCAGAAGGGAGAACGTGGATAATTGGATCTGGCGAGAACGAGTATACAGCATGGCGCTTAACGGTGGCTGGAGCTAGTGTAGAAGAAGTGAAACACAGACAGCTTACAGATAAAATATGCACAAAATTTCTAGAATGTGCTTAAATTTGTCTACATTGTCATGTCCTTTTGGTGAAGCGAAAACGTTACCTAGTTGGAAGACCTCATTGATAAGGCTAAAACTGCTTGAATATTTTATGAGTAAAATGTGAATACAAAGGCTATTTGCGACTGTTTAAGTGGTTTCAGACAGGCAAATTTTGATGTGCGAATAAGCTACGTAAGGGTAAATGATGTCATGGAAATATACATGCGAACATTGGCCGAAGTCTACAGACACGCATTTACATGTATCGAGGCAGGCATTTGCTTTAATGTTAATAACTGTGGTTGAATTGGCGATCCTTCATGGTGAGCTGTCATATGCAGCAGACGGGCGATGTCTGTAATTCGACTCTCAACCGGCAACGCCACTCAGCCACCGTGTCTGGGGGGGCAGATTGCCAATTTCGAATAGGCTGTTGAGACGTGATATCGCAAGTCGATGTGTTTGTCGAAAACTGGGCATTTGCTGGCGTCACCTCATACTGCTGTTGTCGTTGTATAAATTCGTAATTTCAGAATCATATTCGCGTCAACAACGCTGACTGTGATTCAATCATATCGTATTGCCTTCCACAGACACACAGTCATTGTTGAAACGCGATACACAAACAAGGACGCGTGCATTGTTACTTGTTGTTTCAGAATAATGTGATTTCCTGTCTAGTACAGAAGGGTCAACTTCATCAGGTGGTTGTTCAAGATCGAACCTGTTCGAATCAGAAGTATTACTTTTTGAATAGTCATTATTTGGAAAAACGCAAGAACAGTCATATTGGGGCCAGGCGGGTTTGCTAGGTATGAATGTTTGCCATAAAAAAGTTTTAGAGTAAGTCTTTGGACGCTTTTTTCCGCTCAGGTATAATTACCGTGGACTTATAATAGGAAAAAGGACTGGCAGAACATTGAAGGTCTGTAAAACGATCACCTTTTATTCCAGTTTGCCGGAGTCATATTTGCTGTCATGTTTTTTAGGCTAATTAAGAATAAATATCAATTCCGAATGGTGGCCTGTCACTCCCAAGCCGCATGTTTCTACTGCAGCTGTTGATAAATTGCATGGCGCATTAAGATACCAATCTTGTACCGGTAAAAGCTCGAGAATTATTCTGTGGAGAACGTATGTAGGCCCGCAAGATTGCGGTTGGTTGATAAAAACGGCGGTAGATAGCCCGATTTATAACTGTTACACGGTGACTCGTTTTTTACGACACGACACAACTTTCTAAATGCATATTGGCTAACAGGAGCGGTTGGTGTTCTTTGTCGATGGAAGTATACTTGCGTTAAATCCCTGCATACGTTATGGGGTTTATCATCATTGCAATGTTGCAGCACGGGCCAGTTTTCAGGCAACTTGCACCTCGCTGCCCATAATCAAGGTAAATGCGAAATAGAACCAAGAAATGATGTTATTTATTCACAAAACACTGATCCGTTTGTCTAGAGCAGTGGTTCTTTTTAAATTTTCACATATAAGGTTTGCAAATGGAATTTTTTTACTGTTAAAGCATTGTTTTATATTGAGTATGGCAGAAGTACCAAAATAGAAACATTAGATTTCGGTGAGAAAAATTAGATTTAGTTGTGAACCTGGAAAAAGGTTAAATACCACTGATCTGAAGGCATGTTTTCGGTATGTTGTTTTCATAAGGCGGGAGTCATCGGGTCTGTTCGTCTATTTTCAGCAACGTCGAAACGCTTGTTTGTTTTCGTCAGGTTAATTTGCGTGTGTTTGTCATTTGGCGCACGATCACTTTCCCTTCTAGTTTCTTTATCCTTTCAGCAGGTGTTTATAAGGCAACTTATTATAAATTTCCCCAAACTATTATTATTTGCCGACCTGGATTTTTGGGCTTCCTCTATGTTTAGGTTTATATGAACTGTTAATTTCTTGCATCACTGAAAACAAGGAACACTTCAGAAAGGCGGTAAGTCTTCAAAACTGCCAAAGAACATGGACTGCTGTGACACCAATTGCGATATTATTTTATATTTTTTACGTGCCAGTTAAAAGGAGGCAGTTAACTTGAACATTGCCCATGTTTTATAATGTTGAAATAATTTGCAACGTCTGCTTTCCTACTTTATACACCAATGCCAATACGTCATTTCGTTGTAGCTAATTTATTTCTTAAAAAAGTCGACATAGAAAATAACCACCAATTTAGCTCACAATAATGAATTTTAAACGTTTAATCCTTGCTAATAAAATATTGATATTTTATACGTTTTAGCAGAGGATGGACTTTACCGCGAGTCCGACGACCGACATCTTCAATTTTACGGCAAATGCGAGCGACCTGTTGAATTCAACCGTCTGTCAGGAACGATTTGAGCAGGTCTTCGTTGACGGAGTAATCGACTGCAATCTCACGTACTCGGTGAGATTCTCAAAAGTTTGCGGCTACTAATTCAGTTAGAATCGAAGATCAAATTACAATTAAGCACGTCAACCATTTCAGTAACATCTGTTTGGGTTTCGCTGAATTGCTTTGAAAGGAATGGAAATTCCGTTGTCTGAAATAAACTGAATTTTTTTGTCAACTTAACCAGATAAACGTTGTCAGTAAGCTGATCGGTCTAAAACTGTGTAAAGTCTGTATGCTTGTTAGTGCATGCTTTGTACAGTATTAAATCCATCGAGGTGTTTAATATTATACCGATGTTAAAAGTAAACAAAAAAACCAATTAACCCGGAACCTATACCATGGATTGCTGGCTGGTAAAGGTTTACTAAAAAGAGACAGACACGACCGAATTATTGGCAGGAAGAATCAAAGAATGGACGAATCTACTATCGATTCAACGCGAACACGCAACATTGAATGACAGTATTTTATGAGCGTTTTCCAACAGGCAAACACTGTATAGTTACGTTTTAAATAACGGTTCCTGCTGGTTCAGATTATAATTTAAATTTACTACATTTCGAAAATGAATTCGCCCGAGAAGTTAGTTGCACGTTGTATTGTCTGTTTTGGCAGATTTACAGTTCTCGTAAAAGGAATTTGTCCAGCAACGTTTGTTTTTTCCTCCTTTGGTCAATACAACGCTACCGCGCGTAAAGGAAACTATGTGTGCTATTTCGTTGTGGATGCTTGTCGCTATGAGGAGCAACTTAATCCATTGTAAACATTTAAGTCGATGGCGCACAACCGCTGGTAGAGTGAATTTGTATGATTGATTGTATAGGGTTTTTTTTAAGATGCAAAATTTATTTGTCGTGCTCAAAAATAAAGCTTTATTGCTGCCACCTAAGGGCGCGACAGTCTAACCTAAACGCCACAGACGATGGACGTGTTTATTCCGTTTGTTTTGTCCCAATCTAAGCATATCGCGAGGCGGCGGGCGCCGCAAATCAATAAAACCGCGCAAATTACAGCGATTTCCATCGATCCGCCCAGAGACGGATGTCGCATATTTGAGGGGATAGCGACAGCATCATCGGTCTCCGCTCGTGTCAAAGCATTCGCTGCACATAAAAAGACAACTCAATAGGCATGTGGGATAATAGCTGATCTGCCAATCCGTATGAGCCATTCTCCTGTAGGTCAGCCATTCTGCACGGATTGTCCCTGGCATTTGGGGGCCGACATGCGGAATAAATACTGCATAAACACCGATTATGTATCTCGAGGTGTTTGTAAAATGGAATTGTGACCCGAAGATATGTTGGTGGATTGATTGGTGTAAAGTATGTGTTTCCTTGTTTTGTCGAGTGAAAATGCTCAGAAGATATTTGTGTCCGATCTGTACAGAAAATGTTAGGGTCCGCGAATCGTTAATTTGGACCTGCCATGGTATGCCCATTGTACGCGGGCCGCATACTACTCATTGGCTCTAACAGGCCCGTTTAACTAATTTGGTTTTTCAAAATAAACATACTTTATAACACCACCTCATATTTAATTATAACACCACCTAATATTTTAAACAAACGATATATATTATACGGCAACCTCACTTTTTCATTGTTTAGGCATATCGTATACTCTTACCAGCTTATCAAAACAAGCCTATTTATTGAGTTAGTCTTTTGATCCTGCCCTCTGCAAAAGATTCTGTTTCTCTTGTTGCCCAATGAAAAAAGTATTTTCCCACCTCTGCTTATTCGTGTAAAAACCCAACCCATTTTGTTGTGTGCGGTGCACCATATGTGTCGATTGTCGTTGCAATGATTTGTAATGTACCCTGGTTAAATTTTTCCTCGCAATTCTTACAACCCTTATACTTAAATAAGAGACTGACGATGCCTATTCAGGTAAAATATATATATACATATATATATGTTATTTAAAGGGCGACTATTGACTGATCTTGTGTTTGAGGCAAAGCTTCACTGATATTAACCCTTCAGCCGATGTGTTCCTTGACATCAGCAAATCAATAGAATTACGCTGAAGGATATTTACTTTCCACTAAAACTAAAAGTGGCTGATTTGCAATGTTGACAAATTGTGATGATTAAAGTAGAATATCGAATCCTTGGGAATCCGTGCGGATTCAAATTAATGTTTTCTACTTTCATTTATATTGGGTAATTGTAGCCAATATTATTTTATCCAAATCGACGTGCGCAATTCGTCTGCACTTTGTGTTAATGCCAGTACTAGAAAGCGAATCCCACGGTTACATAAGATCTAATAGAAGGCATGGGAAACCAAATGTTAAATCAACAGTCCTTTTACTCGCAATGCTATATATGCTTGTGCCAAAGTTAATACGAGATTTGGATTTGAAACACCGATTCTAGAATAGCCACCTGTTCTACTTTGAACGTTTCTATTGACGAACATAGAACATATTTAGTGCGCCAATTAGATGCGATACACTACGTTTTTTGTCGCAGAAATTCATGAAAGACCACCGGCTTATCTTCGACACCGGGCAATTAATCCGGGTCGTTGGGACCTTCATGATCTTCCTTCTCTCGTGCGCCGGCAACTTCACTGTGCTTGCATGCGTGACGGTGTGGCGACGGAGCAACCATATGACTCACACCCAGCTGATTATTTTCCATCTCTGCCTCGCCAATCTCTGTTTCACCTTCTTCATTTTGCCGATGGGTAGGTCTGTGCGGTAGGAGTGTAGCATGTGGTTTGATGACAGGCATGTCAAACTCAGTTTGGTTTTGATGTCAGATCCAGACCATCTGATCTCCTGTGGGCCGGGCCAGTAGAATAATGGCAAGTAACCTGTGGTGGAGCTGTTTGGCCACGCGACCTGACTACGTATAAGGGGTTGATTTTGGGGTATTATTAAAAAAAAATATGAAACTTGGAGGCATTAATTTTAAAAATCATAACTTTTGACAGAAATGAGACTTGCTTTTGCAGACTCAGAAATGTATGCCGGGCCGTACAAAATCATCAAGCCGTATGATTTACATGCCTCTTCTATGGCAATAAAATGATCGCAGAATTTTAATACTTTAAAGCTAATGGAAACAGGGATCGGTGTCACATCACAATGCTGTTTTCAATTTCCCCTAAACAGCTTGTTATGTATCATTAGATTAAAATAGATCACCTTTTTAATGACGACCATTTTGTTTTGGGTGTAGTCAAATATCCAAACAATGCTTGTACTTTTGAACTGTGCGCAATTCACAACCATTATTTCACATGTCGAACAGATAATAGTCAGTCGCCCGTTTTATGCAATAATAAAAAATAGTTGAAAAAAGGCCCACCAAGTAACAGGAGCACCGCCACGTGGTTAGATTTTCTGCAAAAACTTAAATACGTTCGTCGTGCAGTTTGTTTTATTTGTACATTTGTGGTAATTGCCTTGCTGACTTAGGCCTTGCACCGTTTCGCTTGTAAGATGACGACAGCGCGTCTGACATTGTTTAGACTTCGAAAGTAAAACCCTCGGGTATAGGAGTTTAGTACAATGCATTAGGTGCCTATTAAAGTAAACAAACAGTAATTTATTTTTGTTAAGCTGTTGGAATTAAAATGAAATTTCAGTATCGATCCAACTCTCGTGAATTGTGTTTGTCGTCTATTTGACGCCGCAAACGGATTTATGACAAACGTTATTGAACGTAAAATCAATATTTGCATGGCCACTTGAATTGGCTCGTTTTGCAATGCTAGGTCTGATAATTCGCCTTAAAACAAAACTTTATGAAAAGGAGTGCCTTTTGTGGAAACTCTGTTATCACCTGAAAAGAAAACACACACCTACTTTAAAAGTTTCGGTCTAATGTCAAATGCTTAAACACATATACACACACACAAACATTCGAAGGAGAGTATGTTTATGTCATTTTCGCTACTTACCTTAGTTTGAAGAAATAAAGGTAACGTGCCAAAAAAGTGGTAAGCGAATGTTTTAGCGTCTAAGCTTTGTAACACACAGCACAAAAACGCACTTACTTTATATTTGTGAGTCTGAAAATAATTTTTAAAACAATCAGGGGATGTAGAATGTATGTTGCCTTACAGTTCCGCATTCAAACAGAATAACAGATTTTGTTTCCATTAAAACTTGTGTCCATGCTTTTTTTACTCAAAATAACATCGATGGTCGATTAGTTCATTTTTGCCTTTGCCAAGCAATCCGACATTTACCCAGTCCTATAAACTTGTTTGCATCCAGACGCTGTATGGAATTACACAATGGAATGGTACGGCGGGGACGCTATGTGCCGCATCATGAACATGCTCAAACAGTTCGGCATGTACATCTCGTCAGCAGTCATCGTGGTAAGGAATTTTGTTTTTGGTAAGGTTTTGGGGTTTAAACAGTTTTAAAATGTTATACCGCAATATCAATGGACACTTAATCATGTTAGAGTGCAAAAAGGCAAGTAAAAATGCCCCGAATATTAAAAATAGTGTAATGCTTACTGCTTATGGATGCGGAAAGGCTTGTATACTAACACTTTCGTTTTATGGCGCTCCACACCCTCCAAAAAAATTCTAGAACATTATTGCTGAATTGTGCGGCATGCTCTGGCCTCAAAATCAATTGGTGTAACTAATCTCACTTCAGATCACATTAGAAGGGCCACCACAGGTAAACGTACATCAGTCTTTACTTAACTGCATTCAATTCCCTAACCACGCCCTTTTACTTAAAAGGAAACCTTCGTATTCCTAAGAAACCGTCGTTTTTCCACAGGTAATGGGAGTGGATAAAGTGCTTGGGTTACTGAGCCCGTGTTCGCCCAATCAGCAAACGAAACGCATCAAGTTATGTTTGCTTGTGGCTTGGACCTTCAGCGCCGCAAATGCCATTCCAGCGGTAAGGAAAAACTGTGGGAAGTTGTTTCGAAAGCCCTGAAAGTATTTAGCATGCACATTGGTTTCTCTTTTTTGCAGGAAAGGTGTTACACAGTTTGCTTTCCTGGTATTTGTTATGGTGTTATTTGATTGTCTCGCTAAGGTTTCTAACTATAAAAAAACTTAAGTTAACTTTAGCATAGTTTTTAAACACTGTTTTTATGCAGAACCAATATTGTTCAGGTATTTGCGTTATATTTTGAAGCAAAGTTTTTTCTTTTAATACATTTTTAAGCATTTGAAAAACGTTTGCTTGTATAAACTAATGTTTAGAAACTTGCTTTGGGCGTGTAAAGTCGTGCAATAAAAAAATGCTCCGTCTGGATCAAAACAATTATTCAACTCAACATTTACGTTTTATGCCAGAGCATCATTTTCTCGGTCAAGCAAAGTCATCGAATATTTAAATGCGACTGCGAGGATTTCTACATCGTCCAGTGTGTAGATATGCACGTGGTAAGCAAGGTTGGGCTTACCGTGTTCTTCTCTTACACCATGGCGATCTCANACTATAATACAAGCTAAAAAGTTTCTAATTGTTGGGGTTAATATCACTTTGGTTGTACTAACAATGTTAATTTGCACATCTGCTGTATTACCCAGTACGGTTTCTAATTAAACCACGACATTTAAGTTGCGTTGAAATGGCGTCGTAAATGGTCGGTTAAATGGTCGGATGCGTGAACCCACTGATTAACGAAAAAATACTAAACTACTGCTCCGAATGTTGTGTGAATAGCCGAATATTTTTAATATATATTTTGGCACATATAAACCCATGTTTCTTCCAAGGGCCACACAATAATTCCGTTTCGAGGATAATATTAATTAAAATAATAACTTTTAGATTTGATTAACTCTGAAAAACAAGCAGGCCCGTCACATTAAATAATATGTCTGTAAATATACTTCTTTTTTAATAAGCGTTAAATTCCTATCACCGGCGTACGTTGAAAGTCTAACCAACTTTTTCAACGGCAGCAAAGCGAAAAAATATGAGAAACACTGTAAAAAAAACCTTTTCCAAACTGTTTTCATATGTTTTAAAGTAAGGTTTGCGTACGAAATGTCCCCGATCCTTTTCTTCATCGCCCAAGCATGCTGCTTCGCATGTTTTAAAACTGTGATGCACTGTTAATAATTTATTTGCAAAAATCATTTTTAATTGCTAATTCAGGTGCGAGTCTTAGTTCACCCGTAGTCGAGATCAAAGTTTGGAACTTTTACATACTTTTACCCCAATGGTTCCTAAACCTTCTTATTCCGTGAACCCCTATAACCCATATTCACAGCTAATCTCGGCAATTTAAAGAGTTTATACTTTCGTGCATAATTTACGTTTATGTCAGTATATTATAAAGGAAGAAAACAAGCGCATGCACATGATAAACTTTTCAAACTTTAATATTAATTACTATGATATTCTAATCAATGAAAGGTGTAAATGCATTTTAAACAA